>CM033751.1:39048739-39353147 GCA_019671005.1 Hibiscus mutabilis | reverse complement strand
ATCAATTCTAACTTCATTATATGAGCTTTGTGTCGTGTAATTGAAGTCTCCAAGTGTGTCTGAAGCAAAGAAAACAAGAAAAAAGAAGTTATATCAAAACAAAGCATTAGACTTGCATTCATATGTTCTCTTTCAATTCTACCAGTCTAGGCGGTCTTGTCTTTCCTTTCTTCACAGACAGCCCCTCAATCTCAGCTTCAAAACTATCAATCTGGGATTCTAACTCCGAAACCTACTCAGGGAAAGAGTGTACTGTTACATAATATCTTCAAGATATAACTAAGTTTAAGTAATCTAATAATTAGTACAAAACACAAAATATACAAGGAAAAGTTCAACAGTAGTGGAAGCTGAAAAAATGATATTTAGTTTATTCAGATAAAAAGGATAATATGGCAATGATATTATGAGAAATTGAGAATAAATAAAACTTGCACCATAAAGGAGTTGAAGCAATTTGTTACACAAGCAAGAAAAAGGGTAGTAAGGGTTAATTACATACCACATTGTTCAGCCAGTCCCTTGTCTCTGACTTAGCCTTCTCTTTCGGATCCTGCAATGAAATTGACACATCAAAAATGATTCAAATAGTGCGGACAATTTTGGGACTTCAGGCTTTCCAATAAACATTAATTTCATTCAGCGAGGAAGAAGATTTCAAGATTTGACGATTATTCAATAACTTGGTAATACGAAGCACAGGAGAGTTTGCAAAGAAAAAAAGACAAGTTATGTCTATTAGTACTGTCAGCAGAAGGGGCCAATTTGATGTTTGACTAGGATGGTTAAATATCATAAAAGGAGAAATAAGTTCCAAGTACTCAACTAGACTAATTGGAGGAGTATAGCCCAATTAGACTTAAAAGGTACCAATCAAATTTTATGTTTAGTGAACTAACATATAAAATATTGATATGAGGGCAACGGTATAAACCATAAAACAGATTCCATGTAGTGAAAAAAAGGCTTAGTTTCTGTCATCATTATCACTCACTCATAGGTAAAAGAAAAGACAAAGCCATGCAGGAAGCTTACAGTTTTGGGTTGTTGGCCCAAGCCTTCTTTAGAGAATGCTTTTGTCTTAGTCTCCTTCTCACATATCTTAAACCTTTCCATTTCTCGCTCAATCAGCTTCCGAGCATCCACCAGGGCCTGCTCATAAGAGGCACTAATCTATGTTGATAAACAACAGAAGCAAAGAGTAATAATAATCAGTTTCAAATCAATTAATACGAGTATATAACGAATGTAAGCATAAAGTTTTGAGCATCACCAAAGGCAAAGGTGATTCAACAACACCACATACAAACTATGAGATTACAGTAAGGGCAATAAAAAATTACACAAAATTACCTAATGAAGCATAATAAATCAAATAACCAATGCAAACAAATCATTTAAAATAACGTAAAACTAGTAACTAACTTTCTTATCCTTGATCTCGCTCGATTGAATCCATGTCTTGATCTGATCCCTATACCTTTGCAGCTTCTTGATTTCCTTCTTCAAGTCAGCCTCAAATTTTTCCTTCTGATTTGCGTTATCAGTATCATAAACCTAAACCATACCACAGAAAGAAAAACCAACAATCAACACTTCACGGTCAATTTGCTCCCCGGAAAACTAATTACTTAACAAAAAAAATATTTACATTCTTTAACACCTCTTTCTTCCACTTTTATCAAGATAAATCTGAAAACAAACTGAATCATTAATAAAAAATACAAACAAATTCAATATATTTCCAAAAACATTTCAAAACGTAGCGACAATATTTAACAAATGTTCCTTCAAATTCATAGGAACTACAATTGACTATCATTTTTTAGAGCCTACTTTCCTACAATTTCTCGGGATCCAAACAAAAAGAACATCAAAGAAAAAGTGACTTATTTGAAATGATGAAATCTTAATGGTAAACCTTGTTCCAGATGCTATCAAACACATCGACACCTTCTTGAACTTTCTTTAGAACACGATCGATCTCTCCTTGTAGCTTGCGACTAGCTCCCATTTTTGAATCGGGTGTTTCCAGGGAGATTTAAAGAGAATTTACCATCCAAATGATTAAATTGAAAACCCTAGCTGAGACTGATTGCTCGATTTTTTGTAGTGGAATTTTGCGCGACGTCAGTGAGATTTGATATCGTTTCGCTCTTTTAGGGCTTTTATTTATTTCAGAAAGGTTGGAATCCACTTCAGATTACAATACGACGTCGGATTGTTCGATGGAAGTCTTAGGATGAAACACAAAAGTTCCCGACAAAATTGTCAAATCATTTTAATTTTTTATTAAGTAAAAGATAATTTAAGATAAATATTGAGATTTAAATTCATACAATATAAAATAATGAAGGTTTAACTCAAAATTAAGTGTGCTTAAATTATACACGTTTTCTATAAGTGCCTAATATTTTTTTCTAAATTATATGCTTAAAGTTTTATTCTGTTAGTGTTTTAAAGTAACACCGTTAAAAAAATATCACTCAACAATAGATTGACATGTGACTTTTGTTTTTTTTAAATAAAATAAATTAAATAATATCCCAAAAATTTCAAAACTCACAAAATAGTCCCAAAATCTCTAAAATCATAAAACCTTAAATCCAAAATTGACATCATTATCGACGTCGATAGCCTCGTCGGACCTTGCCATCGCCTGAGGTCATTGCATTTCGCATTTGACGTTCGATTGACACCCCTCCCAGGCGGTGGCCTCAAACGATGGCGGTAGTAAATTCAATTTTGAGATTTTGAAGTTTTATGATTTTAGGAATCTAAGACTCTTTTTTTTTAGATTTTTTAAATTATTTTTTAAGCCTTTTAATAAAAAAAATTTTAAAAAATAAAGACAAATGTTAAATTCTGATTGAGTGATTTTTTTAATAATATTATCTTAAAACACTAAAAAAACACTAAGCACATATTTTAGTCAAAAAATATATAATTTGAACACCTATTTCTGAGTTAAGTCAATAATAAAGATATTTTAACTACTCATTAATTAATAGATTTCAAATTATTTTAATATTATTGACCACCCAAACATTTTTACTCCAACTTCCTTTTTTTAACGTTTGCCCTATTTTATTCAAATAGTGCATAGGACAGGCTGTACATGATGGCATCAAAAAGATTTCCCATATTTTGATATTTGTTTCCCTTAAGCTTATTGACAGAAGTTAGATTAATTGCGAACATAAATTTTCTGTTTTTTTTTTTTGTCTTATATGTCTCAAAACTAATAATTTAAGTTTAAAATTTAAGATTAAGGTTTAGAGTTATTGTTTAATTTTATTATTTAAAATTTAAGATTTATAAATTAGACTAGGGCTTAGGATGTAATTTTGTTTAACTTTGGGCTACATATAGGATGTAACTTGTTTGTAATAATACATTGTAGCTCAAGATGATATAACTGAATCTGAATTAAAATGTCTTTAAAGTTATTACCAATAGTATTTGTAAAAGTGAAAATGCAAAGGGTTTTAGACCAATTGTTTGCATTCTATTCTTTACCATGATTCATCTCTATTTTTTGAAGTGAATTCATGGAGTGTGCTTTTGTGATGAAAACTGCTTTTTATTCTGCACTTAAATTGCATTTTACAAGGGTAAACACAAATTTTAACTCATTTTATTTTTTTATGAATGCATTTATGTTATGCCTCAAATACATTTAATTTAAAGAAATCGACAACATCTTATTTAAGTCAAATATCATCAGTGCACTTTGTTTTCGAAAAAACAACCGCAACAGGATGAGACTAAATGGACAATGTGATGAGCTTTTCCCCTAAGGAGGGATTCTTTACCTTTATTTTTTATATATAATTTTAAAAATTAAATTAATTATGAATTTGTCTCCACTTTAAAATTTATGTTTTACTCCATCTCAAATGTTAGCTTATCCCCGACTACAACTAAAAAAATTGTTACTCTGGGAAGGCCAATGATGAAGTTTAGAATTTTACACTTGGTTGAAAGTATATTCTGCTTCACCAATTGAAATCTAAAGCTCAGAGGCGGAATGTAGGTATGACATGTGGGGCCATGGCCCCTCCTAGATTTTAAAAAATTGTTAAAAGGGCCTTGAAATTTTAATTGTTTTTATTTGTCCCCTCAATTTTAAAAAAAAATCATATCAATCTTTAAAATTTTAAATAATTTTAATTAAGTCTCCTCTCATGATTTTTTAAAGTTCTCAAAATTATTAACAATTTTAGTTAAACCCTTAAAATTTTTGCAAATTTTAGTTTACGCCTTTAAATTTTTTAAAAATTTAAATTAGCCTCCTCAAACTCTTACTTCAAGTTCTGCCACTGCTAAAGCTTGCAACTACTCTTGTCTATCATTCCAACTACTCATCTTTGTTTCCATTATCATCAACAAAGAAGAGCTTTCAATTTCAAATGGCAAAACATTCAAATTTAACTGTAATACTAAAGCATTTGTCGGTCCTCTTTATTTTTTTTTATATTTGTTTGATTAAAACGTCTGTAGATGCGTATACATTGTTTGGAGACTCCAGGCTGTATAGATGAGTATACATTGTCTGAGGACTCGAAGTAAAGTCAACTATCGAGCATTTGTCAACCCTCTTTATTTTTTATTTTTGTTTGATTAAAACGTCGGTATGCTTTATTGAGAGAAATATAAAGTAATACAAGCCATAATTGTTTAAAGCTGAGGATAACAACTAATGAAATAAAGAAAATAAAAAAAATAAAAAAGCAAAAGAAGCTAAAACGTCTTCTCTATATCACTGGTTAATTGGAAGTCCCTATGTCAAGCAAAAGATCGTGATTGGCTTGGCATTCTATGAGTTAAGAATAATAACTCCATCTTTCTTGATGCTATTGTCCATAGTCCTGATGCTTATTGGGTTCGTTTGCTAAGGGAAAGATATAAAATTGAGGGGCTTTATCCAGAATCTATCTCTCGACCGAATTGTTCTACCTTTTGGAGGTCTTTAGCAAATGTTTGGCCTTCATATCATGCGGACACTGCTTGGCCCGTTTCTGATGGTTCATCAATTAAGTTCTGGAGTGATGTTTGGATTCTAGACCTTGACCCACTTTATGCCTGAAAATCTCCCGGTATAGACATCGATCTTGACACGCGCGTGCAACAACTCACATTGTCGGACGGGTCATAGGATTGGGACAAGCTCTCCCTCCTTCTTCACCCGCATACCCTTCATTACTTCCATAGTATTTGCCCCACCAAATATTCTTGGCAAGGATACGTGCTATTGGTATGGGAACTCTAACCGTATCTTTTCGGTTAAGAGTGCTTAATATCAATCGATTAAAGATGAGTGGAATGATGCTAATTCTACCTGGAAGTTGATTTGGAGTTTGCCTGTTCCTGAGAGAGTTCGTGGTTTCCTTTGACTATCGTTCCAAGACAAACTATGTTAGATGTTCTGGGCACGCTTCTTGTGCTGCTTGTAGCGATCCTGAGGAATCCCTCATATACATATTACGTGATTGCTCAGTTATTCGAGGGCTATGTTCATCTCTATTAGCCGCCCAATATAACCCCGATTTCTTCAATCTTTCACTTCCAAAGTGGCTTCATTGTGGAATTTCCAACTCTTGCAGCTGTCCCTTGATGAATGGCCCATGGTTTGTTCTATTTGCTTCAATTCTTCGACGGTGTTGGAAGCGTTGAAATGCAACTATTTTCCGTGGTGAGTCTATGGATGGCGATTCTTTTCTGCATGTTAGCACGCACTGGACTAAGCTATACGCTTCTTCACCCTCATGCAACTCAGCTAACTCACCAGTATGGTTGAAATGGTGCAATGGCAACCACCACAGCCGGGTTGGATATGCCTCAACTCTGATGGTTTCGTTTCATCACATTCGGGATTCAGCTCGATTGGGGGTGTCTTCCGCGATCGTGAAGGTAACTTCCTATCCTTATACTCTAAGAAAATTGGGAAATCCAATGTGCTACAAACGGAGCTTTGGGAGGAAGGGGTTGAAGGTTTAAAACTGGCCCGAGTTCTTGGTTTCGAACGGCTAGTGGTGCAAGTTGATAATGACGACGTCTTCAAGTTGCTTTCTTGCCCTTCACGTGCAAGTTTGCATGCCTTAGTAAGGTCCATAACCGTCTTACTTGAGACCGTTTGGTAGGTTGATTTTGCTCACGTTCGTTACGAATCCAACATGGCGGCTGATTTTATGACCAAACACGACCCAACTCCTGACGGAATTTGATATCCTCGATGTTTCAACCAAAGACCTCCTTGATCTTCTTCACAAAGACTTTTGGAGTCCCCTACGCCCGTTTGATAAGTGTTTAATGTAACAATTCAGGACTCCTTCCTTATCAGAAGTCTTCTTCTGAAAGAGAAACAAAAGTCAAAACAACCAAACTTAGAAAATTATGTTATGAGCCATTTCACCAGGTCATTTATTATTTTAACTAATAAAAATTGTTTATTTTATTAATTTTTTTCATGTCATTTTTATTAAGTGAATCTTTACTTAGTAAAAAATATTTTTTTAATTTTATTTACAGTAAATATGAATAAAGATTCACTTAATAAAAAATAATATAAAAAATTATAATAAAATAAATACATTTTATTAGTTAAACCATAATTAACCTGGTGAGAAGAACTCAATAGATAATTTCTCCGAACATAGAGAGCAAAACTGACAAAATGTTCAACAATGCAAGAATAGTCAACATTTCATGGGCCGCCTGATTTCCCATTCTTTCAATGAACCTGAAAGTACAAGCAGAGGAGGGAATCAACCTCTTCGCGTCCCGGGTAAATGGATTTCAATTCTTTTGCGTTCAGGACGGATTTCGGTAACCCAGTTTGAAAATTTTAGAAGAGAATTTAATTAAAAATTATGTAAAAATTTTAAAATATAATAACAATTTTTTAAATTTTTTAAAGGGTCAAAATAATATTTAAAAAAAATATGAAATTATCAAACTTTAGGGAGGCCAATATCCCCCAATGGCTCTAATAAAGGTCTGCCCCTATCTGCGTTACCTTGATAGTGAAATATATTTTATATTAAAAAAATATTTAATGAATATTGAGAGTGAAATTTTTTTCTTGTTTATTTTAATTCGTTTGTTTTACCTGTATTGCGAGTTTTGAATGTTGTAAAAAACACAACAATATATGAAATAGTTTATCCAAAATTATTTAACCTCGTCACATAATTTTTTTATTTTATTTTAATAAATTATTTTTTAAATAGTATTTTAACAAATAGTTAAATATAAATAACTCAACATTTTAATATTTACATATAATGTTATTATAAGTCTAATTTCATATACCATAAATTAAATAATTTTACCGTTTAAAAACGAGGAAGTTAAAACGTTTGCACCAGTAAACTTGTATATTATACTAGACACTCTGTAAAAGTTGTGTCGACATCTTTATCTTTTTGTTATGTTTCACATATTTCTCAACTTGCAATTTCGCTTCATTTGATCCCTCTTCACTAAATGAAATATGATTTTTAAAATAAAATTTTAAATTTTATTTAATATCAGTTCAGTAGAAAATTTTGAAGTTGTACAAGTTTCAATCTCATGTATCTGATCTTTATTTACGCAAAATAATCTCCCACCAATCATTTTTCTTTGGCTACAATAATCATCAACTGGGTCATTTATCCTTTTGTTTCTAACTAAAACTTCTTTGCGTCTCTTTTTATCTTTTCTTGTGTTTGGACTAACCATTCTTAAAATCTCGATTTTTGTTCACTCGAGACGCTAAATCATTCATCATACGAAAATCGTATTGTTAAGAAATCATTTTTTTAATTCAAGCTTGCTACTTCTTAAAAAACGAAGACTCCTAATCAGAAACAAGTGCGATGAATGTGTACTATATTGAGGCTTGAGTGCAAAGGTGTCGGATGCAATGCTATTAAATGTATAATCGGATGTAATGCAATGCTGATTTTAAGCGTAAACATGTATGTAACAAAATATTAATTCTAAAAGTGACCACCATGAAACAACTTTCATTCATAAAAGATATCGTTATATCAGACATCAAATTTTTACAGATAATGGTGCCCTAACACCTGCCTTCTTAACTTCATCTAAAGGCCAAGTCAACTCCTTTCCATAATTTGATGTTGGGTCGACATTCTAACTTGATTATGTTGTCTTTAAGTTTAATTTTTGACTTTTCTTCGTCTTTGTCACCTTAAATGCTTTGATTTGGGATTCTCGGAAGAAATGTTGCTTTAGTGCCCTCTCCGGAAGCTGCCTTACACATATGTTATCTTCTACCTGATTGCCAAATTTCTTGTCATATATGAAAGCCAAAAAAATGTAAAAAATGTTGATTTTCAAATATTATTTTTAACATTTTGGTTAGTTAAACCTGTTTCCTTTGGCCTATCAAAATTACAAATCAGTAATTTTGTTTTTACTTTTCAATTTTATCAATTTAATTTTATAATTGTTTAAAATCAATAATTTTATCCATTATTTATGACTTTATTAATTTAGTCCTCAAGCTCTTTAAATTGTATTAAATTGTATTATTTGATTGTTGTCGACTAACAAAAAATAAGAATTTAATTAAAATTTTAAAAGACTTAGTAAAAAAAATTACAGAATTTAATTAAAAATATTAAATTCTAATATTTGATAGGCTTTTTTATTTTTAAAAAATAAAACTAAAAAATGAAAAACTTATTAAAATTTTTTTAAACTGTTTTATCGTTAAAAAAAACTGTATTAAAATGATTAAAAAAACTGTATTAAATGTTAGATGTTCAGATAGAGAAACAAAAAACAGAACTGCATCGTGTTGCTGGGAATATCTATACTGTTTATGTAGTTGTTGCAAGTTATTCAATTACAAGATCGAATACCTGAATCACAATTCACAAACAACAGCATTTCTTCACCGATGTTTAATCCGAAATCTATTATAAATATCATCAACTTCGCCTTCTCCAATTTTCTCTCTGCTCATGAAGCTCAACAAATCTTTTCAGCTCCAACTGAGACCATTCAGATCGAACTCTTTACACCTCGAAGCTACGTCGTTTTCTTCGTCGATGTTTAAATCGAGCTTCGTTGCAAAGTAATGGAGTCCGTCTTCTCCATTTCTGCTGCTGCTGTTGTTGTTGAAGCCATTACTTTTCTCTGCTTGTAATCCTACGGTCATGGACAAATCACTGCCACTTGAGCTTTTATCTGCGAAAAACATGGTTTTTCCTGCAATCTTGCCTGTTGAAGTTTGAACCATTTTGTTCTCTTTAATGTCTTCGAATGCTTTCATCTCGGTTCGGGGCAGCCATGGATATTTTGTTATAAGATTGTAAGGTCTTAAACAAATTCCGTTGCTGTGTGTTTCATGTGCTTTCTGAGATCCTTCGATGGAGGTCAAACAACTATCGATCGAACAATCTGTCGGCGGGTTTGGTCGTGTTTTCTGGTGGCATAAGCCCTGCAAATCTTTCAAATCCAAATCCAAAAGTGCAGGATTCAGGCATTGGTTAGACACTTTAGACACCAGTTCGGATAATTGTACTTTGGCTGCTTCGACTTCGAGTCCGATGGAACCTGGATTTTGTCTTCCAAGTGTCTCTTGAGCTTTCTCCAGTACCGACTGTAAGTACTTCCCTTGAGCCTCGATCCGAAGCTGTAAATGTCGCTGCACCTAGTTCGATTGCAGAAAAAAATATTCAGAATGAAAGCTAAGTAACTAAATTAATTACTAATTTTGGATTCTTTACAATGTTGACGTACCTCAAGCTGTTCGTGTAGCCGTCTCTGCACTTCGATTTGCATTTGCAGTGCTTCGCCGATTTGTAACTCTCTGGATTATTTTTTGAACAGAAAATCAGTATATGAATAGCTATATGGATGAATGAAATGAAAACTATGAAACGCCATTGATGTTACTTGTTTGTTTGAGGTCCAGCAGTTAAGTTATTCATTTGAATCCCATTAGCTTCAGACATTTTTTCTGCTGCTGCCACTTCCCCCGCACCTATATCCATTGAGTTAAAAAATCAATCTTCAAAATCAAAGCTCTCAACAGGACCCCTTGTCCGGAACTCGTATTGATGCAAATCCGGACATGCTTATAGGATTCTGATCCAAAAGGACCCTCCAAATACATAGAAATCATAGGGAAATTGAATTTATCCATGTCAGACAGATAACATTTACACTCAAATCCGAGTAACATAAGCTGAAAACTTATCGGACCGAAAGAGGAACACTGTTATCTTACCTATTCTGTTACTGCCACTGTTAACTTGTCCATGGGGATTTTTACTGAGCCTGTACTTCTGCAACCAAAATGTGAGAATTTACTTAGCAATTGTAAAACGGTTAAGTTACTGGATTCTAAAGCGTGGTAGTTTCAAGATCATATTGAAAGGTTTCACTAGGAAAATTCGACGAGGGAATTACTTCGGAAAATTTCACCAACATTTTGCTGTAAAAAACAAGGCTTATCCATCTAGATTTTAAGAACACAATTTTGTTGATTTAGATATAACTTACCTGAAGGTGACTCTTGAGATGGTATAAAGTAAGGCCAGGAATCCCCATTAATTTCATTACTGTTTTTGGAGTAGCCTCTGCAATAAAAAAGAACAGTTTATTTGTACCAGTCTAATGCAGTTTATGTATCAGACACTTTTATCCGAGTCCAAACAACATAGCATGAATTTACTTACTGTCTGCTCCTCCGAGCTGATTGACAGCTTCGATGAAGCGTTCATGGAGGTCAGGCGTCCACTTAAGTCTCGGCTTCGCATCAGTTGAGAGGACAAGTCCAGAATCTCCGGTGTCGTTCCCATCTTGTAGTAACAAATGCCTCTCTGGAATCGCCATTCTCAAACAAGCCTGGATGTTCTTCCCTTGATGTTGTTGATGATGATGGTGGTACATTTTCGATCTCCAAAACGGAAACTATGAAGGTACTACGGGTTACAGACAAATATGGCGTCTCCCTAATGGCCAGTTCTTACAAGACAAAGGTGACCCCAACATGGCTTTTATAAAGCAGGTTTTAGAAGAATAGAATCTAGGACATTGCTAGATGGGAACACCATGACCTGATCCATTATTAACAGTGACCGAAAAAAGAGATTGTTAAACTATGGAAAACATTTTGAATTCCCAGAAAACAAAGCCAACTTTCTAAAATACTTGAAGAACTTGAATTAGGTACTGGGAATTGATCCACCATTTTCCCCTACCCCACTGGCAAAGCCCAAATAACCTTATTCCCCAGGGGGTGACCTGCATTAGGGGAATCCACTAACTATGTTTTGCTTGAGACCTTCAAAAGCTCACTCTTCCATGCTCTCTCAACTTCAAAGAATCCGGTCGAACGTCTCGTTATAATTCGAGTCTCAACATATATAGAAGATATCTGTTTTTCAGATATCTATGAATACAATCAACTAATGAGATTAACTGGTTTATATTTGCAGAATGTAGAAGATTCTTTTGACTGAAGCACATTGAAACTTTGGAATTAGATACATACAAGAAAAATTAAAATGGGAGAAGAAAGATGCTTTTCCTTGGAGATTGTTTAGTGGCAAAGGAATGGAATATGGAATACGTCCCATAATTTGTCTGCTACACCAAGTTTGGTACTTTGTTCTACTTCTATTTTTCTTCAAAACATATTTGGACACGAGTACGAGAATACAATTCTCCAAATCTATGAAAAAATTAAGCATTAATTTTGTATCAACACTCAACTTTGAGTCCAAGTGATAAAGGTATGAGCAGGAGAAGGGTACTTCGGCCCTTTGGAAGCAAATACAAGCACCTTAAAGACCCAATGACTTGAATTTGGATACCGAAATGAGAATACGATCTTTCAAATATGTGAAAATACTTGGATAAAACTGAGTATACTCATATCAAACACTCAACTTCGAGTCAGAACAAGGCAGTCGGCCCCTTAAACGGCGAATCCTACGCACCTCGGGGGCCCGATGAAAAGGAAGGGGTTTTCGTACTTGCATTTGGTTGAAAAACATGGCATGACAATCCATGGCCCTGAAAACGACAGCTTGCCATTGACCCTATTAATGCTTTTGTCTGTTTTTCTTGATTCTCTCTGTATGAATCTATACGAGCTGCTTTCTCAATTTTCACTACTTTCTTGTGATCTTATCTTAATTAAGCTGTTATAAGTATATAATTCCATGTTATACATATACATATATAGAAATTTCATCTGAACTTATATACAAATCCCTGAATGCATGCAAATTATTCCCTTTTTTTTCTTCTTCCTGCATGAACTGGTACGTAGAAAAATGGAATTATGCATTATTACATGTGACCATGCTTGCCAAAGAAGTTTTATTTCATCACAGGGTTTAACTGCGTCGAACCAAGCTTAAACTCGAGCTCAATGGAATTTCATTTTTTAAACTTAAGTTTGAAAGGAGATAAATAATGTAACTAAGTTAATCTGGCCTGCTTCCTTTGCATCATCACATATCTTTTTTTTTCTAACTTTATTTTTCACCAACCTAACCGCATTGCAAACTTTTCGAGCCGGAACAAGACAGAATTCAGTCACTACTCTTCTAACATTATCCTCTCTGCAATCTGCACCTAAACAAAAGCAGAAATTTACATGCTTAAACTTGGAAGCATATTTTGTTTCTTTGGTCTCAACGCTCTCCGGATATTGGCTGTTATTAACTGCGATAATATTCATTATGTCTATATTCGGGATAAACGTGATTCGATTACTAAAAAACACTACTATAATGCAATTTATCCCTGGCTATAATGAAGGAATCATAATTTATACCTATTTAAAATAAAAAGGAATGTATAATATTTGCATGATCAACAGCTAACGAAGAATAAATTCGTAATATTAAGTTATGGAGACCAAATATAGCAAATCATATAAACCAGCCAAATAGAGAAAATTAAATAAAACTACTTGTATATATCTGATATATATGTACACCCAGATACTCCCCATTAAAATGAGTGCTTGAAAGTTTTCTAGAGGTAAACGAAAGATAGAATTCTGGGATTATTTCGAAGTTATTTTTTATATGTAAATTATATAAAAAAAATACATAAGCTTTCGTATTTAAATTATAAAATCTAAAATTAAAATTCGACAACCTTAAATTTTAAACTCTAAAACTTAACCTCTAAATTTTAAAATAAACAAACACATATCATGTGTATCGAATATTTTTCTTATTTCAGAGCAATTATAAATTTTATATATATAAGCTTTCGTATTTAAATTATAAAATCTAAAATTAAAATTCGACAACCTTAAATTTTAAACTCTAAAACTTAACATCTAAATTTTAAAATAAACAAACACATATCATGTGTATCGAATATTTTTCTTATTTCAGAGCAATTATAAATTTTATATATATATTTCTCCTATTCTTCATTTTGCTTTAAATATCTATGCTAAAGGTTCATTTTCGTTGCATGTTTTGCCCACCTAGAGCCAACTGAAAACTTAAGGGGTTAGTTGACATTCAAATTTTTTAAAAATATTTTTTTTTTCAATTTTACAATACAAATTTTTTTGAAAAATCCTAATTTTAAGGGAAGTGTTTTTAGACGATCTAAAACTCATTACTTAAATAAATGTGATAGAATAAATATGAGTAGCTTGACAAATTGATTAAATGTGCTTGCTCAATTTACAATACAAATATTAAAAACAATATTGACACTTCTTGAAAGTAGTAACACCCCTTATAGATTGGAACTATTATTCTATGAGTTATATTTTGATACAGAAGTTGTGTAAAAGAAATTACACAACACTTCATATTTAAACTATAAAATCTAAAGTATAGTTACATCACTAACCCTAACACCCTAAATCTTAAACTCTAGACCCTAAATCCAAAACTCTAAATTCTAATAATAAACTCTAAATTCTAAATACTGTAACATAAACCCTTAAATTTTAAAATTAAAAAATTTATATAAACTAAATTTTACATAAACTTATGCATCAAAGTATTTTTCATTATTTATCTACCCATCCAAAACAAATCTCTTTATATATACACTTTTAAATTCTAATACTCTGTATTCAGCTATATGTCTAGAGATGTATATCTTCCGACAACTCCCCAAATACATTCCCAAGTATATTTTTTAAATGGTCTGAAATTTATATCTGAATTCGAGTAAAGTAAATTTCCACATTAGTTTCAACCGACTTTTTAGAAAATCAATTGATTATGATATGTCGGGATATATTTTTGCAGTTTGAGAGAATCTATAAATACTTTGAGACAAAGTATTTAAAGCAGAATCCTAAAACAGTTTGATGGCATGTGGATAGGAATAAATTGCAGAATAAGCATTATCTGTTAACCCCAGTTTTCATTATTTTATACATTTTATTTTGGACGGACGCAATTTTTATTTAAGTGTAAATTATTAGAAAATTATATTAAAAATATAAGAGTGTAAAATTATAAAATTTTAAAAGATGCGAAATTAAATTGTTAATAAAAAATACAAAAAAATATTTAAATTATAAAAAAATTTAAAATTTTAAGGGATGCGACTGTCCTCTCAGTACCCTTCACTCCATCATGTTCTCTGTCATAGTGCAATCAAAAATTCTTCCGCAACCGCGGAAACCTGCATGCTAATTACAGTATCATATAGCTTCTTAAAATATCACAACTCGAACTCATATATAAATATATGTATGATATAAATATAAAATGTTATACTTTTTATTCATTTCTGAATATGTATAGGTATAGATATGTTGGAAAAATGACAATTAGATTGAACCAAACTTGAAAAGAATGATAATTCCCATTGTTCTTGTCTATGTTTTACCTGTTTTTTTCTTTTCCATTTATCAGTTAGTATTATGTTGAAAACAAAAGTATTTTTGTTCAGACAAAACAAGTACTTCTGCCTCTGATGTGCAAAAAAGTGCATGTAAGTAAACCATTTGTAGGTCCCAAAAAACAAGTTTCCAGTACTTATGTTCATGCCTGCTAAGGGCCTAAGGACCCAATCATCATATTTCCAACATTTTAGTACATATAAAAGTCCCTGACATTCTCTCATGTTTGTCAAAAGGCATATAGCTAAAAAAAATTCATAACATTTGACTGAATATTTACTTTAATCTTTATTTTTTTGGAGCAATTTAACTCTCGACGTTTTATTTTGAGTCAAAATAGTCTCTCTGCAGATGAAAACTGTCAGTCAACTGACGATAAACGGCTTAAAATGACGTGCTTGAAAAAAAATTACATCAGTCAAAAAAATATTTTTATAAAATTATATAAAATATAAAATATTTTTTCTGCTGACTTGTCATTCTATCAAATTATTTCAAATTGTTTACCATCGGGTTTTTAACAATTTTCATTCGCATATGGGTTATTTTGACCCAAAATAAAACGTTGAAGGTTGAATTGTTCAAAAAAATAGAGGCTAAAGTAATTGTTCGGTCAAATGTTGATGGTATTTTTGGACTTTATGTCTTGTCAAAATGAAAGTTTCAGTACTTGGTACAAGTCCATTTGTCCGTATACCATCAACAATTTTATACATAAAACATGATCAGAGGATATGAACATGACACATAAATTTACACAATATGAGAATATAACATAAATAGTTAGCTTCTGCATGTGGTTACTTAAATTATTACTGCATTTTTTGAACAATTATTACAGTAATCTAATCTGTTACTGCCTTCTGATATCTCCGAGGCATGCTATTCTTCACTTGAAGCAGAGGGGAACATTGAGATTTGTTCTTCCTTGTACTTCAACAATTTCCTTTTTTTCATGGATTCACTGTGTTAATATAATTTTACTCTTTCTTTTTTCCAGTGAGTCGAGGATGCAACAGGATTACGGAACAACACTGACCAAAATATTATAAAATATAAAACTTAAAATGTTACTCATCAACTTAAAATTGATACGATAATAGGAGAGGCAAAAATAATTATTTTTTATAAAAAATTAAAGTTGTTTTTGAAGGCTAGAACATCAGTTGACTTGCAACGATATTTCGAATAAGATCCATGTGTTTCTAATTGTGATAATTCTCTACTCTTATTTAAACTTTATTTTATCTTTTTAATTAGGATAATCTCTCAGTTAGTATAAATATTATTATATATTTTGAATTAAAATAATATCCTTATCTCTCTTAATTAGGATGATACTCTATTTTATCATCATTTATTTAGTCTTTTAGATTAAATCTTTATTTGTAATTTAATTTTTTACTAGCCTATAAATAGACTCTTTCCTTTATAAAAATCATTTAATTTCAATTTAGATCTCTTGTGAGTTCTTTCTGTTTTTTTATTTGTAATTTAGGTTTTTACCGGCCTATAAATAATCTCTTTTTCTTTGTAAAAATCATTTAATTTCAATTTAAATCCCTTGTAAGTTTTTACACTTTTTGATAATATTTTAGATTGATGGTTAAATATATAAACTTAATTTCGAGTACCGATACTTATCACTTCTGATAATATTTTATGTTAATATTAAATATCAAAATTTATCTATAAATATCTATATTTATTATAACATTTTAAATTAATATATAATATTTTATTTTTTATATTTTATAATATTTAAATTAGTGTTGCATGATAATCATACTATAACTGCTTTACGTGAGACTCCCCTTCTTTCCAAAGACTGCAGAAGAAGCTTTGAAAAGAGCATATATAGGTATAGCTGAGAACATATGAGATTAAAGAGGACTAGTTTCAATCATAATCAAGACACACGTGTAAGATGCTTATTGGTTAGCGAGGAGCATTTGGTGAAGTAGAAATGTGAGAAATGACCACGGAATGGTATTCCATTGTTGAAAACAAGTCCAGGGAATTGGAATGTGGGAATCTTAACTCAAACTGAAGCCATCGAGTCATATTCTCAAGTCAATATTCTTTTTTATTTTTTATTTATTTTTGGGGATTATTCCTCTCTGCTGAAAGCCACAAAAAATGGGGATTATTCCTCTTAAGTTGAGCCACTTGTAAAAATATATATCGCCTCGTTTACAGACTACTCAATGTTTCTATCATTCATCTCTTCGTTTTTTATACATGTCCGACACTTCATTTTTTAAAAATATAAATAAATACAGAAAAATATTTTTTTTCAAATAAAAAAATCGAAAAATCTAACATACGATCATATCCGACATGTTTATACAAATCCGAATAGCATAATATATATACTTTTTTTAAATTAAGTATAGAGTCTGTGTTTAAAATCTCTCTATTTAAGTTTTTTTTAATTAATATAATATTTATCAAAGAGATTGGTTTATAATTCTAAAAAAATAATAAATATTTGAAAAGAAAATTGTAACAGGTTATAGGTTAACCTTTAACTGAACCGTTTTTTAACGGTTAACCACTTTAAAAATTACCGGTTAACCATTTCTTATCGATTAGGTTATGGTTAATAATCGCTATAACGATTAACCAACTATTTAAGCTAAACGATGCGGTTAACCTACCACGAACACCCGTACTTATTAGGAAAGCATTGATGTTTATTAAATAAATTCATTGCATCCGATACATTTTTAATCACCAAAGAATATGGTTCCAACTCCAACGGGTGAAGATAAAACTTAGAGGGTAGGCATGTGATTTGGATTATAAATTATACACCTTCCATTGCCAACCCTCTACATCCTCAAACTTAGAAAAACCATAATACTTGGATTCGAATACGAGTATCGAACAAAAATATATGTTCTATATAGATAACTTTATATATATATATATATATATATATTAAGTTTTTCTGCATATTTTAAAGAACACTGAAGTAGATTTATCTATGTTTTAACTCAATCAGCTGATCAGTCTTTATAATTCATATATTATAATAAAATATATTAAAAATTATATTGATATAATGATATTTATATCAGTAAATTTAAATTAAAATACTTTTAAATTATTTAATTTGAATTCAAACCAAGTCAACCCAAAGTCCACACCTTATCCAAGTCTGGGCAACCCAAAGTATTCAAAAATGGTGAACTGCCCAGCCCACGGATAGGAGGCTTTATCTGTTGTTTTATATAGGGTAAACATCACCATTAGTCACTAAACTATATCTGCTTTCTTGTTCTGGGCACCAAACTATTATTTTGTGCAAAATCGTCACTAACAGTGAGCTTTTTAACTGCAGGTGAACAGAATTGGAAAAAACATAACATTAGTGACTATTTTGGCAAAAATAATAGTTTGGTGACCAAAATATGAAATCGGGAATAGTTTCCAATGGTGATGTTTATCCTTTTATATATTATGCATCAGATGGTAACTGAAATAGCAGTGTGTGTATATATGAAAGCTCTTTCAGCACATGGAATCGTGTGTTCTTAGCATTCCTTTTAATGATCTCTCAATTTCATAAATATAAGTACTCGTATGGTCGTATTCATATCCGAACTTACTCCGAGTTCGAGCGACATAACTTTAAACAAAGGAATATCAGATTGCCACCACCCAAAATATAACAGTTAGAACGAGATATGAAAGAAATATCAGAACAAGATACACGGTGGCAGAATCATACAAGCAATGCCATATAGTTCTATTTGAAACAACCACCGGTGGATGACTATTAAATACAAAAAACAAAGCTTTGATATACCGGAGGACATGACTTAACTAGCGGGATCAAAATAGCATGAACAAATCTAATATTTAGGGTTTAAAATTTAAGATTTAGGGCTAGGAATTTAGATTTTGAATTTTAAATGATGTGCAATCAAATGATTAAATTAAATAAAATATCAAGTTGAGAGGAAATTGTAAAAAGAAAAATATTTTGATACACAAGCTTGTGTATACTTTTTTACACAAGTCTTTCAATTTAGGGTTTAGGGTTGTAGGTAGGGTTTAGGGTTTAGTGTGTAGGGTTTAGAATTTAAGGTTTATTGTTAAAATTTAGAGTTTAAGGTTTAAGATTTAGGTTTTAGGGTGTTATAGCTAGAGATTTAGTTTTTAGATTTTTGTGTAAATCTTTTTACACAACTTGTGTATCAAATATAATGCATTGTAAAAATAGTAAATTTTGTTTTTAAAAATGAAATAGAAGTTACATAATTATTCTAATTAATAGACTTATTTTATTATTTAGATTTTATTTAATTTTTTATTCAAATCAAATAAAAAATTGATTTTTTAATCAAGATTAAATTATTTTTTAAGAGATCAATTTGTTCAATTCTAAAATTAAAGGGACTTAAAAATCATTTTACCTTCATCATTTGATCAAATTGATATGCTTGAGGTTGAATTAAGTTCAAAAAGTAAAAATTCGGGTTTAGTTCAAATTTGATCAGATTTTATTTTAAAATTCAATTTCGATTTGATATTAATTCCATTATTTGTGTTTGTTTAATTACCCTCGATTTTTTTTTAAAAAAAAAAATTACCCTCGATTACTCGTTATTGAACGGTCATCTGAAAAATCAGACCGTTGCTCTCCCGCCCTGCCTCCTCTCTAAAAGTCCACTTATCTCGGCTTCGTTTGTTGATGGGTTCTTTAAAATCAGCTTTCTAGACACCACCAGCTCCTTCTCCAATGGAAGCAGATGATCCCTCCAAAGAGAACTCTCAAACTCTGACTTCTCCCAAGAAAGGAAAGGCAGCCGCCGCCAAAGTGAAGCAGAGCAAGCAATCTTTCGGGAAAGACTTGCAAGAAATGCTTCAGAAACCGAGGATTGAGAAGGAGAAGACCGAAGAGTTGCTGAAGAAGAAAGAGGAGATCGAGACCAAACGTAGAGAGCAAGAGAGATTGCAGATGGGGTTGAAGAAATTGCAGAAAATGAAGTAATTAAAGCCCACCATGGTACACTTTTATTGATTTGCTTAGATACCATTTCTTGAATCAAATCTTGGGACGATTCTTACTGATTATCCTTGTTCAGACTTTTTCCATTTCCCAGCCTTTGAAAGAGAAGAAAAATGAAATATCTGAAAAAGAAAAGGTGGTCACTACCTTACATTTTATGGAGCAAAGATCAATGAAAAGAGAAAAAGATTACTGGGTTGAAGATGAATATTAAAGATTTTGAGTTTATTTTGTTTTCTTTTTACTTTTTGGAATTTGGGTGTTTCTTGTTTCAGGTAAAGAACGAGAACCCAGAGGCAGATTTCAAAGAGGTTTCGAATATTTTGGGTGCTAAATGGCATCGTCAAGTCATTCAAGAGTTGAGAAGAAGCAACTAAAGGTCATAGTTATTGTTTCATGACACACTATTTAGGTATTTTCACCACTGGCTTATTATTCCAGTTGAGTTATGTCTGATGTGCCGTAGTCTAGATGATTAATATTTTAATATGTCATTTTCATTACTAATGTCGGAGTTGTTTTCATATCTAACACCTCAAAGTTGGCATGATTGTAGGTTTTGACCCTCCAAATTTAAGGAAAAACTAGAAGTGCATCTGTTGGCTCATGCTTATGTCTGACATATGCACATAAGCTAATCTTGCTCAGTCTTGCCATTACCCATATTTGGCGGTAGACCAAAGTCTGTTGGCTGGGTTATCTGATTTGTCTTATTCTACAAGCCAGAGCAGAGGAGAATCTTTTTGAGTTGATAAGTACTTATTTCTCTCTTTTTCTAATTAATATTTGTGGGTAATGTTGTTATCGTATATCTGGTTTGATTAGTTAAGATCAGAAATCTCATGGTGATATAAGATGCTTTAGAATAGAGCACTTGTGAAACTTTATTAGTCCATATATTCAATTGCTCAATCAAGTTGGCAATAATTTTCCTGATGCATGGCTTGTTGGACAAATGAGTTTCCAGTTGAAGCTTGAGCTTGGTTTGATTATTAAACCAAGCTCTATCTGTTTTGAACTATTTGCTCAATTTGCAGTTTCAATTCAGTTGCTCTTTGATTGAAGTATAAAAGAAATACTGGATTTCTAGTAAACCTTTTCACACTCCACCGGAACAAGGATGCTATGGGTTTCAGAATTTTTCTGCACTAATTGGGACCCCCAATATTGTTCATTAAGGCAAGCTTTCTTTATCTGTGGGTTATATTTGATTGGCAGGAGAGCTATATGGTGCTCTTAGGGGGTGGCTATATGATTGCAACAAAAATTTGGTTATGGTCAATTTGACTACCTTTGACAATGTTGCATGAGCAATAGGTTTGGTGCACACAATTTGTCATTTAAAAAATCTTTTATTCTTTTAGTTTCTTATAAGAATAAATACATGCATGATTTTGTTTATTGAGTGGAATACTATCGGATACTTTGAAATGCCTTAGTGACAATAAGAAGCATACGAGAGAGAGGCAGAGAGCACTTTGTCTACTTTGGATGCTTGGAATGGAGCTGTTCATTTTGAAAATGCCGTGACTAATTTTCTGATTTAAATCTTGTAGCTTTTACTATCACTGTTAGATATAAAGAATAGATCTGTTGTTACAGGTTCCTTATTGCAGAAGAACGTAAGGATCTTTTTGATTGGTCAACTAGGCAACTCTCAGGACTTAGTGAATTTCCTGATGCTGTGCATCTGCTCAAACCAGCTGCTACTGTTAGATATAAAGAATAAATCTGTTGTTATAGGTTCCTTATAGCGGAAGAATGTAAGGATCATTTTGATTGGTCAACTAGGCAACTCTCTGGACTTAGTGAATTTCCTTATGCTGTGCATCTGCTCAAACCAGCTGCCACTGCCATGATGGTAAATTTTGGTTGAATAGATAAATATTCTGTGTTACCTCTACTTATATTCATTTCAAATTTATTTACACATATCTGTATGTCTTGGAACAAGATCAATGGAGAAGGCGAAGTGACTATTAATTTTAGCTTCATAAACATTATGTTCTTTCTCCTTGCAGGGTGACATGAATCGAAGTACAATATGGGAAAGAATACGCAAATTTAAGAAACCCGTTATTGAACCCAAACAATCATCTCTCTTTCCTCTGGCAAATGAGGTATTAGATACTTGAAAATTTTAATTTGCCCTTTATAGTATTCTAAGGTAATCAAAGACTTCAGAGCACAGATAAATAGTTTCTTTTCTTTGGTAGGACTATATGACTAAACTAAAGGACACCTCCACTTCTGCAGCAGCATTTCTTGCCATTTTTCATGGCAAAGTATGCTGGTCTCATCCAAACTTAAAGCAAAAATTTGTTTTTGCACTGTACCCGACATACATGTAACATGTCTTATGGTGACAAAAAAAGTAGAGATCTGCGGACTTTTGAACCATAAAATTGCGACTATGGAAGGTTGTTTGAGGGCTTTAGAGATACAGCATTACTAACTTCTCTGACATAATTCCTGTGTAGTAGTTTTTTATTTGTATCAAATAGAAAATACATACTACCTCCAAGATGGAAAAGTTGCATTATAAAAGTTCCTGAATATTTTTCTAGAACTCTGCTTTTTTGGATAATGCACTGTCTGGTTTATGATTAGAGATACAGCATTACTAACTTCTCTGACATAAGTCCTGTGTAGTAGTTTTTTATCTGTATCAAATAGAAAATACATGCTACCTCCAAGATAGAAAAGTTGCATTATAAAAGTTCCTGAATATGTTTCTAGCACTCTGCTTTTTTGGATAATGCACTGTCTGGTTTATGATTCCTTAATAGATCATTCTTTTATATATTTAGGAGATGTAAGATTATGTGAATAACCTGTAAATCCCCAGTAAAAAAATATATGAGTGAGTTCTTGCACCTTGTACATGCTACTAAACCTTGGATTAACCTATGGAGAAATTTTCTTTGTGATCCTGAACCTCGTCTTATTTATACTCATGTCTGATTCTAGGTTCTCTAGATCTATATGAACAGTGTTATTAGTAATAATATAACAAAAGGAATGATTTCAGGCCTCATATCTTGATAATAAGTGATGCTCCCTATGGCTTGTGAGTTTACATCAGTGTGGTCTTGGTTGGTGTTTTCTTCCTCAAACAGTTCTCATTTGAACAAGATATTTTAGTTCTAAGTAGTTCCTAATTATCTTTCTGAAATTCAGCCTTATCTATGTCTTTCTTTTTTCTATTTCAGGTCAGTGAAGGCTTAGATTTTGCTGACCACGCCGAAGGGCAGTGGTCATCACTGGGTTGCCATTTGCCACTAGGACAGGCTCCAAGGTTTGGTCATCCTTAGCCTAACTCAGTTTCTTCATTTGCAGTTCTCACTCTCCACTCGTTATAAACTTTGCTTCTTTTTTCTAAATCTATTACTGTGGAATGAACATCATATTAAGGTATACTTCTAGAAAATGAAACAACCTTTTATTTGAAGGATTCTGCTTATTCATCTATGCTTTTGCAGTGTTACACCAAATTTGGCGACACTATTTCTTTTGAGATGGAGAAAGCCATGGTCCTGCAAAGCCAGAACTAGAACTAGCAGACCACCAAAGCATTGCGGCCTACATTTGAGGGGAGTTGTTGTGAATTGGAAATTGATTGTATTTTTTGTCACTGTTCAGTGTACTTCTGCTGCTCCAAAGACAACTGCCAGGGCATCAGAATCAACCTCTGTATCTGTGGGTGGACTAGATAGTCTGCCACCTGAAGATATTAGCGGAAAGATCACTCCTACTCTGTTAAAGAGCTTGGAAAGTCCTGATTGGAAGGTATTTCAATATGTATATCTGATCACGTTTGCACTTTACCACTTGATTTTGTTTTCATTTTGATGCATGATTGATTCTCTTAATTAGTATTTGTGGTGGTTTCCCATGTTTTTTTTTTATACACTCTAGGTTCTTTTGGAGTCTATTGAAGCTGTGAACAAAATTTTGGAAGAGGCTAACAAGCGCATTCAACCCACCGGATTAGGTATGCTATGGGTTTCAGAACTTTTCTGGACTAATTGGGACCCTCAATATTGTTCATTGCAGCAAGCTTTCTGATCCTGTGGGTTATTTGATTGGCAGGAGAGCTATTTGGTGCTCTTAGGGGGAAGCTATATGATAGCAACAAAATTTTGGTTATGGCCACTTTGACTACCATTGGCAACGTTGCATCTGCAATGGGTCCGGTTGTCGAAGAAGCAAGCAAGGTTTGGTGCACACTATTTTTCATTTTAAATCGCTTTTATTCTTTTAGTTTCTTAGAAGAAATAATTCATACATGATTTTGTTGTTTATTTGCAGGGAATACTATCTCGGATATTTTGAAATGCCTTAGTGACAATAAGAAGCATATGAGAGATAGCACTTTGTCTACTTGGAATGCAGCTGTTTATTTTGACAAAATGGTGACTATTTTTCTGATTTAAATCTCATAGCTTTTACTATCTTTGTTAGATATCAAGAATAATTCTGTTGTTATAGGTTCCTTATATCACGTCAGCACTAAAAGGCACTAAGATTGTCATTTTAAAACGCTTTTATTCTTTTAGTTTCTTAGAAGAAAAAATTCAGGCATGATTTTGTTGTTTATTGCAGGGAATACTATCAGATATTTTGAAATGCCTTAATGACAATAAGAAGCATATGAGAGAGAGCACTTTGTCTACTTGGAATGCAGCTGTTCATTTTGACAAAATGGTGACTATTTTTCTGATTTAAATCTCATAGCTTTTACTATCTTTGTTAGATATCAAGAATTATTCTGGTGTTATAGGTTCCTTATATCACGTCAGCACTAACAAGCACTAAGATTGGAGCGGAAGGACGTAAGGATCTTTTTGATCGGTCAACTAGGCAACTCTCTGGACTTAGTGAACTTCCTGATGCTGAGCATCTGCTCAAACCAGCTGCCACTGCCATGATGGTAAATTTTGGTTCAATAGATAAATATTCTGTGATACCACTTCGTATATTCATTTCTGATTTATTTACACATATCTGTATGTATGAAATTCTTCCAAGGATAAATCATCGGATGTTCGCAAAGCAGTTGATGGATGCATTGCTGAAATTTTAAGAGTTAGTAGGCAGGAAAAAGTATGTACTACCTAAATTATGTTGCTCTTTATATTTATTTTTGTTGTCAATTCTCCCTCCATGATTGGAATTCTTTTGTGTTTAGAGTAATGTTCATCTTAGCTTGTGTATGCCTTCTTGTCAGATCGAGAAGAATCTTAAAGATATACAAGGACCGCTTTAGCTCTTATCCTTGAGCGGGTTAAACCTTATGGGTCTTATGAAACCGAGAACTTTTTTTGTTTTCTTTCGTTTGCTTCCCTCCCCTTTCGTTTCACTTCCAAATCCCAATCTTTTTCACACGCTGATCTGTTTATACCCCCCCAAATTCGTTGAACCAACACAAAGGTTGCAAATTCTACTTCCAATGGTGTCACAAAGCATGGGAATAGAAATGTAACTTCGGTAGGTTTTTATTGCTTTGGTTAGTTGCTCTTTCAATTGGAAGACTGTTAACTATCTTCTTTTATTCTATTTTTTAAAAATGTGGCTTTAAAGGGGGTCATCCCAGCAAAGGGGTTGAAACCGGACACAATGTTGCTCGTTCAAGGTATATATGTTTATCCCAGGCTTTATTGAATGTCAAGGATTCAATTAAGGTATGGTTGGTTGATTTATCAATTTGAAACTTGTGTGGAGCGTGTGAATGTTCATTTGGTTCATGAATGTTCATTTGTCCTTTGTCACAGGAGAAAAGGGAGAGAATGGTTCAAAGGACGAAGTTTGAAGAGCCAGGGGTTGAACAGATCCAAGTACTTGAGGTTTATTTCAAAAAACACTTCCTTACTATTTTTTTGGTTATCATTGATTTGTGAGAGATGTGACTTTCGCACCTTTATTGCAAAATAATATGATGGAGTATT
This sequence comes from Hibiscus mutabilis, assembly GCA_019671005.1. Taxonomy (NCBI): domain Eukaryota; kingdom Viridiplantae; phylum Streptophyta; class Magnoliopsida; order Malvales; family Malvaceae; genus Hibiscus; species Hibiscus mutabilis. The sequence goes on along the minus strand of CM033751.1, from coordinate 39,327,313 downwards.
TAGGGAGGATCTACATAGGCGCTTATTGAGCACTGATTTCAAGAAGCAAGTTGATGGTCTTAAGATGTTACAGAAGGTTTCCCATGATTACATATTGTTTCTTCGGTGTGGTTGTGTTGATATTTTCTTCTTTCAAGCGTCTCAAAATAACTGCAGGTGGTTTGTTTTCCAGTTATGTAAATCTACGCGACATGTCTTTTGAAGGTAAAATCTATTTTGTCTATTTTAATTCTCCAAGTTCATGATTCTCCTTTGGAGTGGATAAATGATGGACATTTGGTTTTGCATTTAATAGGTGCTGGAGTTTCTTCGTTAACTTTTTGACTATTTGAAGGGGTGAGGGGCATATAGCTTGTAAGAGGATGAAGTTGCCATTTATCTTCCATGCTTGATAGAAAAGGTTTGGTTCATTATCTTTAGTTATACATGATTTATCGCGTGCGGAGATGTCTGCATTTCCTTGAATGTCGCTTGATGGTTATTTAGATTCTTTTGAGAAGTATTTTGTATGCTACCTTGCACAAAGCCCTTTACAGCATGATGTTTTGGTGCGAGTCAACTATATGATTGAGTGTTAACAATAGAGATTTTTGAGGTAGAGAAGAATTTTATCTCTGTTTTTGATATATTTTATTGATAAAAATAGCATATATTTATAGTTCACAAAGAGAGCATAATCTAGGAAAAAAATACACAAAATTAGGAGCTACATATCTGCACATACTTTTTGATAAAATCCTAAATATCAACGGCTAGATATTTTGGGAATATAATTCCCTAACTTTCTGCAATTTACATCAATCAACAGTCTACACTCACACTCAAGCTGGTGAGTTTACATTGTAGAGTCTCAGCTTGGATTTGAGCTCATCAGATTCAAAGGTAGTTCTTGGAAGTGCCTTGGTGAGTACATCAGCTGATTGTTTGAGTAAGAACAAAGTTGAGCTTGACTTGTCTCATTTATAATCTTTTTAGAGATGAAATGTCGGTCTAGCTCCACATGTTTTGTTCTGTCGTGTTGGACAGGATTCTTTGCAATGCTGATTTTGCTGTCACATTGAAGTTCAAATCCTCACTGTGATTTAATTTTAGTTCTGTCAACAGTCTTTGAACCCAAATTCCTTCACATATCCCTTGATGTATGCAGACACTTCTATTGGTAATAGTTTGATGTATCAATGTTAGAAGAAATAGTATTAGTCTAACCATCTCTAGAATCTCTTCTCATCTTTTCAATCCAATGAGTAATACGATCTCTTATTGATGGTAGAAATGCTGTTGATTCTCTTCTCAACTTCATCATGTTATTGCACTAGAGTATTAGTATTCACTGAATGCACAATTGTTTTGAATTATACATGTGAGCAGGTCATGTTATATGAATAAAATATGCTATGAGAATTGCCAATAGGTCCCTAGCTCAGTGGGAGACCATTTGACTGCAGATAAAAATGTGTTGTGAGTTGTGGCATAAGGGCATCTGAAAGAAGAGTCTGCATTGAAGGACTTGGAAGCGATGCTCCAAAAGGATAGAAAAGAATTTCAGGTAGTTTATTTTGAAACTCATTGTGTGCACTCTCTCTCTCCTTATCCCTTATGAACAACAACTGCTATCTGATTGTTATAATTAATGCATGAACCAAGCTTTCCAGAAGTTTTACCCCATTTTAGATTTGTTTTCTTTTATGGATAAAACCAGCTTGATAACACTGTCTTGTTTCTTATCTGTCTACTTTTTCCTTAGGAATCTTTAAAGGAAGTTCTTTGTAAGGAGGTGAAACTCGGCCAACCTGTTATTGACATTCTTGATATCAATAAGTTACGCAGGCAAATACTCTTCCTTTCTTACATTTGGGACCAACGCCTGATTCATGCTTATGGTTCGATTAACAATAATATCCAAGAAGTTAGAAGTAGTTCCATCGCAAAGTTTGGACTGAACCCTATAAGTTCTGTGGAGAAGCTCGATGAGACGAATGTTAGTCTCAAGTCAACTAAAGTCTTCAGTAGTTGTGACTCTACTCTAGTCGAGAACAAGCCTGATATAAATATAAATCAAGGAGGCAATACTGGTGGAATTGGCAAGCCAGGTGGAGACCTCAAAGAAAAAGAGATGGACCAAGACTTTAATAACAGGAAGGAGGTTAAATCTTCTCTTTCTTCTAGTTTAAATGGCAGCGAGAAAACTGATGTTCTGGACTCTGAAAGAGCTGTAGGAAGGTCCTTGTCAGATGGGGAATTTCCAGATGTGGAAGATTTATCTGACACCCTTGAGGCAGCATGGAAATCCATCTCTTTGGATACTGGAAATCGTTCTAGTGTTTGTCGGCTGTGGCAGATATGCCAACTGCAGTAAATTTGGATACTGGAAATCGTGCTAGTGTTTGTGATGAAGTGGAAGTGGCTCGTTCTCCTCAGTTTGCTCTACTTACTATGGGACTTGAAACTATGGAGAAGTCCATGAGCTGGGAAAGCATGCCATTTCGAAAATTTTATGACTCGCTTAATAAGAATTCTTCATCCAATACTCAAAAGCTCAATATCAGTGAGTATAATCTAGTCTACGTATCATCATTTAGGGTGTTGGAAAAGCAAATTGGTGCCAGGTTGTTGCTTCCTATTGGTGTTAATGACACAGTAGTGCCTGTTTATGATGATGAGCCCACTAGTATTATAGCTTATGCACTTGTCTCGTCAGATTAACGTTCACAGATGTCTGAGCTGGAGAGACGAAAAGATGGTGCAGATTCTGCAGTTTCATCATCACTTTTTGGTTCAATGAATCTTCTTTCACTTAATTCTTTTAGTGACATGTCATCTGATACTTGCGGAAGTTTTGGATCTGATGATGATAGTATCTTTTCTTTGTCTGGGCCACATAGCTCCCTGGCTTCTGACCCTCTCTTACAGAAAATTGGTGCCAGGTTGTTGCTTCCTATTGGTGTTAATGACACAGTAGTGCCTGTTTATGATGATGAGCCCACTAGTATTATAGCTTATGCACTTGTCTCGTCAGATTAACGTTCACAGATGTCTGAGCTGGAGAGACGAAAATATGGTGCAGATTCTGCAGTTTCATCATCACTTTTTGGTTCAATGAATCTGCTTTCACTTAATTCTTTTAGTGACATGTCATCTGATACTTGCAGAAGTTTTGGATCTGGTGATGATAGTATCTTTTCTTTGTCTGGGCCACATAGCTCCCTGGCTTCTGACCCTCTCTTACAGAAAATTTGCATGAGTTTCTTTTACCGATGATGGTCCCCTTGGGAAAGTGAAGTATTCGGTAACTTGTTATTATGCAAAGCGGTTTGAGAGCTTGAGGAGGACTTGCTGCCCTTCTGAGATGGATTTTATACGGTCTCTCAGTCGTTGTAATAAGAAGTGGGATGCCCAAGGCGGCAAGAGCAAAGTCTTCTTTGCAAAAAAGTTTAGATGATCGATTTATCATAAAACAAGTCACAAAGACAGAACTATAATCATTTTTACAGTTTGGACCAGCTTATTTCAAGTATTTGTCCGATTCAATCAATACAAGAATCCCAACTTGCCTGGCAAAGATTTCTCCTCGCCTCTGGCTTTCGTAACTCTGCAGCTGATACTTCACTATTCATACTCAACACTCAAAGAATTATTATTTTTATTCTTGTCTATGTTGATGACATTATTATCACTGGCAACACAGATCATGTTGTACATGAGTTTCTTCGGCAACTCTCTACACGTTTCTCTCTAAAAGACCTTGGAGACTTACACTACTTTCTGGATGTTGAAGTCATATCTCATGCTGGTGGCCTGTTTCTCAGTTAGCGAAAATATATTGCTGATCTCCTTCAGAAGACTCATATGGTCAATGCCAAACCCGTTTCCACCCCTCTTGCAACAACTCCGCCTCTTACCTTGCATGCAGGTACTCTATTGCCTGATCCTACGGAGTATACCACTATTGGGAGTCTTCAGTATCTTTCCCTCACTCGCCCAGACATCACTTAGGCGGTCAACAAACTGTCTCACTTTGTGCATAAACCAACGACGGAGCATTGGGTGAGCTGCAGCCAAACGTTTACTTCGCTATCTCTGTGGCACCTTGGATCATGGAATCACACTTCGTCGCACCTCATCTCTTACCCTTCATGCGTTCTCGGATGCTGAATGGGCTGGCAACAAGGATGATTACACTTCCACAAGTGCTTACATTGTTTATCTCGGCCACAACCCCATTTCTTTGCGTTCCAATAAACAACGGACTGTTGCTCGTTACAGCTACTGTCGCCGAATCATGATGGATTTGTTCTCTCCTAACTGAACTTGAAATTCATATTCCCAATCAGCCTATGGTCTACTGTGATAATGTTGGAGCGACAAATCTTTGTGCTAATCCCGTCTTTCACTCTCGCATGAAGCGTGTTGCCTTGGACTATCATTTCATTTGGGAACAGGTGCAAAATGGTCTTCTTCGCGTTTCCCATGTCTCATCGTTGATGTTCTCACAAAGCCACTACCTCGTCACCAATTCACTATGGTTACTCTCAAGATTGGACCAACTCCACCTCTGTCCATCTTGTGGGGCCATGATAAGAATCCAATTCACTATGGTTACTGTGATAATGTTGGAGCGACAAATCTTTGTTCTAATCCCGTCTTTCACTCTTGCATGAAGCATGTTGCCTTGGACTATCATTTCATTCGGGAACATGTGCAAAATGGTCTTCTTCGCGTTTCCCATGTCTCATCGTCTGATCAACTTGCTGACCAAGATTGAACTAACTCTACCTCCGTCCATCTTGCGGGGGCATGATAAGAATCCATAAACCACGTGTTTCTGTTTCTTCATGATTATGTTGTTTACATTCCTGATTTGTAGCACTTTGTTTCCCTTAAGAATAGGTCCAAGTTTTTACTTTTTGGTTGTATCATATCAGCTTTTCTAGCAGATTTCTTAGCATGTATATTGTATATAAACTCACATCAATCAATGGAAAAGTATCAGTGAAAACTTTTCAAAACACAATCTGTTCTTTATATATCAGGTATTCTTTATAGTAATTAAACTTCACGAGTTAATTTTTGGCAATAATTCTTGGGAAAATTTTGTTTTAGTACCACAAAGCATTGGTTATATATTGTCAATTATTCTTTCCAATTCTCGAAACACTCTGGTTAAATCATCTGGCAGTTCTTCCTTTTTTACTCGTTTTGCTAAAAGCACATTTCACAATGTGTTTTCTTAGAGATATGTTTGTGTGTGGGCATGTCCTTACTGATTTCATCGAATAATTGATTTCATGAGGCAATACACATGGGATAAACACCTTGAAACATGGGTGAAGACCTCGGGCATCCTCGGCGGGCCTAAAAGCGTACCTCCGACGGTGATATTGCCTCAACAATACAAGAAACGATTCAGGAACTGCTTATTTTCTCATGGTGCCAGATCAATTGTCTCCTCCAACAATTGTTCCTAGTGGGTCGCAGACAGATCTTTGTGAAGAAAACACACAAGATGGTAACTAACCCTGTTGATTGATAATGTGAATCCTTTTGTATGTGTACGTCAAGATGTAACTTCAATACCCCACCTCCCTCTCTTCATATATATTTTCTTACCTTCATTTTAAATTCATTTTTTGCCCATCTTTTTTTTTTTTATTTTTTCTTCACTTCAATTGTATTGATCAGGGAACTAGCCCCGCAGTTTAATGGACTTTCCCCCTTCTGCACCAAAAGATTTATATTTTTATTGTAATATATAAAAGCTATTCCAATGCTCGGGATAGGTTAATTAGACTTTAAGGTTAATTTAAAGTCAAATCAGCAATGTAATCACTAGAATTTTAAAGGTAATTTTGGTAGAAATAATGGAAGTTGGTGTGATTAACTACGGCTTTAATTAGGAATCAATTGTTCTCGATTTTTTGTATAACAATCTAATTGATCCATAACTGAAAGAGATACCACATTTAATTTTTGGGCTTTGACAGTCAAATAAGTGCCAAAAATATATTTTTTCTATATATGTACTTGAACTATACTAAATAGGTGCTTAACGTTTCATTCCGTGACCAATTTAAGGTTTCTTTTTTACAAGCGCTAATTTTTTTTGTTATCCAATAAAAATTGAACATGTGCCATGATTTTCTTATTTTTTTGAAACGAAAATTCAAAGATGAAAAAATAAAAAATATTAATTAATCCAACAATCTTCAATCTCTCTAAAACCTCCAAACCCTAGCCCTAAATCCCTAAATTCCTCTACTCCGATCACCGATTCAACAACCATCGGCCACCCTTATCTTCATCAGACCCCTTTACTGAAAACCCCATCATCTCATCGTCAAAAATCGATGAATGAACCACCGATTGTACTGTCGACGAACACCCAACAATATAGAAAAAAGAGGTTGATTGGGTTCCGATCGACGACTAGAGGGTGAGGAATGTCAAACGGTGAGGTACTCGACACTTAGGCAGTGAACGATGAAACCATCGATGACCATCGACGTGTGGGGATGTCGGACGGTGAGGGAGTTGTGATCTGGAGGTTTGATTGAAAGAAATTAAAACTTTAGAATTTTTAAAGAAATTCATATTTCTAAAGAAATTTAGAAATAAAAAATATATAAAAAACAGGCTACATGTAATGTTCTGATTGGACGACGGAACTTTTTAATGTCTGTTGACGGAAAAACTTTAAATGGGTCACAGAATGAAACGTTAGACACCTACTTGACCCAAAATACAATTTAGGTACTTATATGAAAAAGGGTATAACTTAGACATTTATTTAACAGTTAAGCCTAATTTTTGTGTATAATTGGAGGGGTTAGGAAAAAAAATAGTCTAATACGTAGTCATTGCTAAAAAAAAAATAAAACTGGGCTGGACATTAAATCAATTAAGCTTTTAAAATATTTTAAAATTTACGAACCTAATTGAGCCTTCCAACGGTAAAATTTAGAGCAATTTTAAAATATTTTAAAACCAATAGTATGATAAAATAATGTTTATCAACTAATTTTATGTAAATGTTAATTTTTTTATATTTTTCAATTATTTCATCTTTTAGTTTTTCATTATTAAGGGTCTATTTGGTATATATTTTCAGTGAGAGTTTAATTAATTTTAAAGTTCAAATTTTTTTAACAATTAATTGACGTAACATATAAAATAAATAATCACACTGGTAGAATCGTTCACATGAATTATCACATGAACAAAAATTATTAATATTATTATTTGTTGACTATTATGTTAACAAATTTAATGATTGAGCTAATAAAAGGATTTATATAATTAAATTTTAAGATTGAAGGGTTTAATTAAATGTAAAAAATTGTGAGGGATTAGTTATTTTTTTAAGAAAAGTAGGAATATTAAATTTACGGATAAGCCTAAAACAAAATCATAATACACTATTTGCTTTGTTTGAAAAATTGCAACGAAATAAAAGGCCCATTTAAATGACAAGTGCCTCAAGTCAGTCCAGTCCATAATCTTTGGCGCTGCCTTTTAACTCCTTTTAAGCTCTTTTTATTTCCCTCCACCACCATACTCGTTCCGCTTTCTCTTTTCGCTTTCGTTCCCCGTTCTCTTTCTCCATGTTTGGATCTTCCAACGGATACCTGGATGGTTTTCTTTTGAGTTAGATACTTGAGGATTTGTTCCCAGTGGAGCAAAAGAGAAAATTATCTTCAAGATTTCTTTTCTTTGCTTAAATCTTTCAAAAATTAAGACTATTTTATACGCTGGTTATTGTTTTCAAGTTTTTGAAAAGGCATTTCTTTACTTGATTTGTCCAATTTTATTCACTTCAGGATCTGTTCCCAGTGGAGCAAAAGAGAAAATTATCTTCAAGATTTCGTTTCTTCGCTTAATTCTTTCAAAAAATTAAGGCGCTTTTATCGCCGGTTTTTGTTTTCAAGTTTTTTAAAAGGCATTTCTTTACTTGATTTGTCCAATTTTCTTCACTTCAGGATCTGTTCCCAGTGGAGCAAAGGAGAAAATTATCTTCAAGATTTCGTTTCTTTGCTTAATTCTTTCAAAAAATTAAGACGCTTTTATATGCCGGTTTTTGTTTTCTAGTTTTTGAAAAGGCATTTCTTTACTTGATTTGTCCAAGTTTTTGAAAATTATCTTCAAGAATTCGTTTCTTTGCTCAATTCTTTTGAAAATTAAGACGCGTTTATATGGGGGTTTTATTTTTAAGTTTCCGAAAAGGCGTTTCTTTACTTGATTTGTCCACGTTTTCAGAAAGAGCAAATAGAAAAACCGTTGATTTTATTTCTTCAAGAATCTGAAAATCGAAAACGAGTTTTATTTATCCCTTCCACTGCTTTTAGAACAAATGGGTTCGACCGCCTGTTATGTGGGTGATTTTCTGTTAGTTTTTCTCGACAGTTTTCTAAGTATTTGTTCCTAAACAAGCTATAATATTGTTGAGCATTGGTAAATCAATATTCTATTAACCGAAATGCAGGTTTTATTTTACTTTTTCTTTTGCTTGACGACTCATGTAAGGCATTTGCATTTTCCTGTTTTTTCATGAAATCCCCATACATGTTTTTGGCTCAACAGTTCTAGTTATTATTCTTATTTGTTGCCTTAAACGGAAGGAATCGGGCATTGCATCCTTGGACATAAAGAAGCTAAAGTTGACAAGATAATGGAAACTGGTATACCGTTTCCACTTTCCACACTTGTTTAAACTTTTGTTGATGCCATTTGCTATCATTTGTAAAATGATTCGGAATTAGTACGTTGGACTTCCTTGGTTCTTTGGCAGCTTCCAAACTGGTCCCATTGGGTTTCACCAGTGCTAGCCAGCTCCATGCTCAGAGGCTGGAGGTAATTCGATAGCATATGAGTCTAGTGAACTAGATAAAACTTTGGAAGGTATATGTGCTCTGGTGCCTGTGAAGTTTTGTTTTACCTGTTTAACTGGTTAAAACTAATGAACTTTTGATTAATGTGTGCTTGTCCAAGTAAGACCTTTTCTTTTTCATTTTTCCGGAAAATACAGATGTTTTGATAATGGCTCAGTTTAAGACTAATCCATGCAACTGGGGAGGTCAATGGCTCAGTTTTGATAATGAATACGAACCATGGGGTTGGGTGATTCGTCAAAAATCAAATGGCTAAGCCTCACAACTTTATTCTTTTGTTTTCAAAAGGGATCTTGTCTTTCATTCAAGTGAAGACAGAACCAACATTGACAGCGTCCATATCTCTACATTTTCTTTTTCTGGGTTTTGCTTTTACTTTCATAATTTACTTCAATTGTTGCAAGTTGTTCTTCATTTGGATGTTAAAATTTAAATAAGAAAAGAATAGTTCGTGTAGAAAACTTGATCTTCCTCTTTGCTTCTCATTACTAAAAATTAAGATTCTTTTGATCAGAGCTTCCATTGTCATTCATGTGAGATGCCTTCTGAAGCACATGTTCGTTGTAATAATCATCGGCAAGGTAGCCTGGCAATATCTGTTAAGAAACTACCAGATCCTCCCTTACCAGGAGAGCGGGAGGGAAAGATTTGGATGTGGAATAGGTGCTTGTGATGCCCTCGGATCATTGGATTCTCTCCAGCCACAAGAAGAGTTGTAATGTCTGATGCTGCTTGGGGTCTGTCCTTAGGGAAATTTTTGGAGCTTAGTTTTTCTAATCATGCAAGCTGCTAGCAGAGTTGCAAGCTGCGGCCATTCCCTTCACAGAGATTGTCTTCGCTTTTATGGGTAAGGCTTTACTTAAGAAATATGCAGTATTATGTTAGAAAGCTGCAGCCATTTTAAATGGAGCGATCACCTGCAGTGATGACACTTGTGGAGGATTGTTCTATTCTGTTTATTTGATTTCTCTCTAGTTTACAAGCAATGAATTTGCCTTTCTCTATGAATCATTGATTGATTGGTATTCATAGTGTCATTTTGGTGTTATCCCGTAGTATAATAATTATCAACGGTCATCCCTTCATATATTGTATCTGGTGTTTAATAGTGTGACTCTCTACCCTGACGGGCTGAGTATACATGTTCAAAAGATTCAGTTTTTGTAAAAGAAAGAGCACATTGTTTACACGAGGCAATGTCAACTGTTAGCATGGTTTGCTTACCCATCGTTGCTAACTGAAATGTAGGATCTAAATGAGTTTTGTAAAGATACTGGACTGCAGCCACCCGAAATGCTACAATTGAAGTTTTGGGTGTTTACACAAGTTGTCCTATTTACAGTTGTCTATACCACCTTCTGTTTATGATTCAACATTCTATAAATTTCCCTTTTCACATTTATCTTTTTTCTTGGGCACACACTTTCACAGATATCAAGGGGTTTCTTACGGATGTAAAACATACATTTCATAGTGCACGTGGTGTGGAATATCACAAAAAAAATCCATTTGAGGTAAGTATAGTATAATGTTAATCCCTGATTACTTGAGTTGATGCACTAATAATTCAAACATATTTGCTCAAACCATTGAATACCATAATATGTTTAATTGAATTATTATGATGTGATATAAACTTTATGGACAATGAAGTAATTTCATTTTGCTATGAGAATTGCCAATAAGTCCATAGCTCTGTGGGAGACCATTTGACTGCAGATATGCTATGAGTATTGCCAATAGGTCCGTAGCTCAGTGGGAGACCATTTTGACCGCAGATAAAAATGTGTTGTGACTCTCTACCCTGATGGGCTGAGTATATATGTTCAAAAGATTCAGACTTTGTAAAAGAAAGAGCACATTGTTTACACGAGGCAATGTCAACTGTTAGCATGGTTTGCTTACCCATCGTTGCTAACTGAGATGCAGGATCTAAATGAGTTTTGTAAAGATAATGGAGTGCAGCCACCCAAAATGCTACAATTGAAGTTTTGGGTGTTTACACAAGTTGTCCTATTTATAGTTGTCTATACCACTTTCTGTTTATGATTCAACATTCTATAAATTTCCTTTTTCACATTTATCTTTTTTCTTGGGCACACACTTTCATAGATATCAAGGGGTTTCTTACGGATGTAAAACATACATTTCTTAGAGCACGTGATGTGGAATATCAAAAAATCCATTTGAGGTAAGTATAGTATAATGTTAATCCCTGATTACTTGAGTTGATGGACTAATAATTCAAACATATTTGCTCAAACCATTGAATACCATAATACATTTAATGAATTATTATGATGTGATATAAACTTTATGGACAATGAAGTAATTTCATTTTGCTTGCATTCAATTTTCCCATATTCCTACCCTGTTAAAGAGCTTGAAAAGTCCTGATTGGAAGGTATTTCAATCTGTATATCTAATCACGTTTGCACTTCACCCCTTGATTTTGTTGTCATTTTGATGCATGATTGATTCCCTTAATTAGTATTTGTGGTGGTTTCCCATGTTTTTATATCCATTCTAGGTTCGTTTGGAGTCTACTGAAGCTGTGAACAAAATTTTGGAAAAGGCGCCTTCAACCCACCGGAACAGGTATGCTATGGGTTTCAGAAATTTTCTGGACTAGTCGGGACCCTCAATATTGTTCATCGCGGCAAGCTTTCTGATCCCGTGGGTTATTTATTTGATTGGCTTGAGAGCTATTTGGTGCTCTTAGGGGGAGGCTAAATGATAGCAACAAAAATTTGGTTATCGCCACTTTGACTACCATTGGCAACATCGCATTTGCAATGGTTTCGGTTGTTAAGGAAACAAGCAAGGTTTGGTGCACACAATTTTCCATTTAAAAATGCTTTTATTCTTTTAGTTTCTTAGAAGAATAAATTCATGCATGATTTTGTATTGCAGGAAATACTATCGGATATTTTGAAATGCCTTAGTGACAATAAGAAGCGTACAGAGAGAGCACTTTGTCTACTTTGGATGCTTGGAATGGAGCAGTTCATTTTGAAAATACATTGACTATTTTTCTGATTTAAATCTTGTAGCTTTTACTAATAGCGGAAGAAAGGATCTTTTTGATTGGTTAACTAGGCAACTCTCTAGACCTGGTGAATTTCCTAATGTCGTGCATCAGCTAAAACCAGCTGCCACTGCCATGATGGTAATTTTTGTTGAATAGATAAATATTCTGTAGTACCTCTACTTATATTCATTTCCAATTTATTTACACATATATGTATATATGGAATTCTTCCTAGGATAAATCATTGGATGTTCGCAAAGCAGCTGATGGATGCATTGTTGAAATTTTAAGAGTTAGTAGGCTGGAAAAAGTATGTACTCCCTAAATTATGTTGCTCTTTATATTTATTTGTGTTGTCATTTCTCCTTCCATGAATGGAATTCATTTGCGTTTAGTGTAATGCTCATCTTAGCTTGTGTATGCCTTCTTGTCAGATCGAGAAGAGTCTTAAAGATATACAAGGACCGGCTTTAGCTCTTATCCTTGAAATGAGAGGGTTAAACTTTATGGGTCTTTCCAAGGTACATTTTTTTGTTTTCTTTGGCTTGCTTCCCTCCCCTTTCGTTTCACTTCCAAATCCTAATCTTTTTCATAGGGTGATCTGTTTATACCCCTCAAAATTTGTTGAACCACCCAAAGGAGGTTCTATTGAACTTTCGTCAAAAGCCAACACAAAGATTGCAAAATCAACTTCCAATGGTGTCACAAAGCATGGGAATACAACTGTAACTTAGGTAGGTTTTTGTTGCTTTGGTTAGTTGGTTTTTCAATTGGAAGACTGTTAACTATCTTCTTTTATTCTATTTTTTTTAAAAAAATGTGGCTTTAAAGAGGGTAATCCCAGCAAAGGGGTTGAAACCGGACACAATGTTGCTCGTTCAAGGTATATCTGTTCAGCCTAGGTTTTACTGAATGTCAAGGATTCAATTGAGGAATACTTTTCCTAGTTTAACTGTCAAGTTTAAGTATTTTAAAACTTGGCTACAACAGCTTGCCAACCTTGTTAAGCTTTCGAATTACTATTATTTATGTAATATATATAAATAAAGCATAACCAAGTTGAGTTTCCTTGAATGTTCCTTGGTTATTTAGATTCTTTTGAGAAGCATTTTGTATTCTACCATGCACAAAGCCCCTTCACAACATGATGTTTTGGTGCGAGTCAACTAAATGATCGAGTTTTTCAGGCCCTAATTGTGGAATACTTTTCCTAGTTTAACTGTCAAGTTTAAGTATTTTAATACTTGGCTACAACAGGTTGCCAACCTTGTTAAGCTTTCGAATTACAAATAATTAATTACTATTAGTTATGTAATATATATAAATAAAGCATAATCAAGTTGTGTTTCGAGTTTTTGGTCATTCCAAGCTCTAGTGTATGTAGTTTCCACTTGATTAAATTGTGTCTCTAAATTTGGTTGCAGTTGGGACATAACATCAAAAAGTTAGAGAAAAAAAATGTTGGAAGCTGACAAAGCAAATAGTTCAAGTGTATTAGGCTGCAAAAAGCTACAGTTACATTTTAGATGGTACTCATACATACTCGGATAAAGTGTGCTGATCTTGTTGGTTTCTTTATTGATCATCATGGGGCTGAGGTAAGAGAGTTGTTTATCTCTCATACATTTCTATGTACTAAAATAATAATACTAAAAACTAATGTACTTGGTAGAGTGTCTCGATCTTGTTTTTTTTTTTATCATCATGAAGCTGATGTAAGAGGTTTAGACAGGCTCAATTGGTTATTCATTTCTTCTTGAATAATAATTCATTTCCCCTTCTAAACAGATAATTGGAATTGTTGCAAGCTTGACAGCAGAACAAGATGGTGAAATTAGGAAAACTGCCGTAAATACACTAGCTACCGGATATAAGATTCTTGGTATGCCGTGATGTTATGCAACTTTTACTCATTTTAGTTTTAGATTCTTTCTTGGCTTCTTGATTGTGCTTTTTGATTGCTGAGATGATCTTTAATGTTTAGGTGAGGCCATATGGAGGTATGTGGGGAAGCTGACGGATGCTCAGAAAAACATGCTAGATGATGGATTTAAGTGGAAGGTTTGTGTTTGCTTTTCCTTATAATTTATATGTTTGTGTTTCTCCCTTTTTAACGTAATATGTTGTGTCAGGTTTGAGAGATGGAAAAAAGGGGCAAAGCGCGAAGGTCACCCTAGTGAAGCAAGAGTTGCTCTAAGGCATTCTGTAAGGGAAAATAGGTATCTTTCTGCCTTTCCTTTTGATGTGAGGGGTACCTTACATCTTCTTGATGCTATTATTCTTTTAGGCTTAAAACACAAATTATCCCTCGAAATTGGCAACTTTAGTCAAATTGGCCCCAAATCTTTTTTTTTTGGGGGGTGGGGTGGGTATCAATTTGACCCCAAAGTATCAAATTGTAACACATTTTAACCCTTGAGACAAACATTGGTTATTTTTAAGATATCTACGTTGACCATTAATATGGTCAAACATGTCCCTAAATTTTAAAAAATAAATTGTTTTTAGTTTAACCTTCCAACAATTGTTTGTACCTCACGAACTTACACCCAACATCGGCAAGTCATTACTAATGAAAAGGATATATTAATCATCTACCCTACGACACATCACACATAACTCAGCTGGAATAATATGTCCGTTTCATTACTAATGTCAGAGTTGGTTTCATATCTAACACCTCAAAATTTGCATGATTATAGGTTTTGACCCTCCAAATTCAAGGAAGAACTAAAAGTGCATCTGTTGGCTCATGCTTATGTCTGACATCTGCACATAAGCTAAATTTGCTCAGTCTTGCCATTACCCATATTTGGCGGTAGACCAAAGTCTGTTGGTTGGCTTATGTGATATGTCTTATCCTACAAGCCAGAGCAAAGGAGAATCTTTTTGAGTTGATAAGTGTTGAATATATTCAAATAAAAGATCTTTTGTAAATATTAGTAAATCAAGTTAGTTATTATCTATAGATAATTAGAATTCAAATTTAGACTAGTTTATCCTATCTCTAGTTTGAATTCTAGAGTTGTATAGTTGTAGGACTATTGTAAAAAGCCTATATAAGAGTTGTGTTGTAACATTAGAGGGGATATGAAATAACAGAGAAATATATTCTTCTCTGCTGAAAATACATCATTCTTTGCTGGAATTTTCCTATTTCTCTACAAGAATTCCCTATTTATCTACATGGTATCAGTCTAAATATTCCCTTCCGCAAATAGTCCCATACCTGATGTTGTCTCTGATATCTTCACCATCCAAATTCATCAAGGAATGATTCCAATTCTTCGAACAGTGTATATTCTGCTCAAGAAGGTAGTTCCATTTTTGCCTTTTTGGCTGGTAAAAATAATTGTTCCAACTGGATTGTTGACTCGGGAGCATCAGACCATATGAGTGGAAATGCCTCTCTCTTCCATACATTTCGTCCTTCATTGGTTACCTCTTAAATAAAGACTGTTGATGGCTCTTTCTCCTCAATATCAGGGAGTGGTTCTATTCAAATCTCTGAGACTATTACACTGTCTAATGTGTTATACGTTCCAAAATTAACTTGCAACCTTATTTCCGTGAGTAAATTATCTATTGCTTTTCAATGCACAACTAAATTCTCTCCTCATGGTTGTGAATTTCAGGCTCTGGACTTGGGGAAAGTAATTGGCAAAGCTAGGTTGGGTGGTGGCCTCTATATCTTCCAAGGGCACAATTCTCCTAATGACAAGCAAATTCGAGGTGTACCCATACTTTCCTTCTTTTCCTACTATTTCAGATTCTTCACAATCTGTTTTGTTATGGCATTATAGGCTTGGCCATCTCAGTTTTCAGTATCTTGCAAAGATGTTTCCCAAGTTATTTGTCCATAAAAGTCCAATTTTTTTTTTCATGCGAAATTTGTCCTCTTGCCAAACATACCAAAAGTTCTTATCCTCCATCTACCTATAAAACCACTTACCCCTTTTCCTTAATCCACAGTGACACTTGGGGCCCTTCTAAATTTAGGAATATTGATGGTTCTAGGTGGTTTATTACTTTCATAGATGATCATAGTAGGCTTACTTGGACATTTCTTATGAAAGAAAAATCAGAAACTGAGGGTATTTTTAAAAGATTTAAGACTCTAATAGAAACTCAATTTCGGAGCCAAACCAAAATTCTCCATTCTGATAATGGTAGTGAGTACTTTACCAAAACCTTAGGATCTTATTTTCAAGAAAAATGGATTGTTCACATAACATCTTGTGTCGATTCACCTCAACAAAATGGTATTGCCGAAAGAATAGGCATTTGTTAGAGGTGGCTAGATCTTTAATGTTTCCACAAATGTTCCTAAGTTTTATTGGGGGAAGCCATTCTTACAGCTACTTTTCTTATAAACAGAATGCTTAGTAAACCTCTTAAATTTCAAACCCCTAGGAATGTATTTCTTAAGACTTTTTCAAATTTCCAACCCCTTTCTTCTAATATTCCAACAAAGGTATTTGGGTGCACTGTTTTTGTTCATATTTCTCCTCAATCCAAACTAGATCCTAAAGCTCTAAAGTGCATCTTCCTAGGTTATTCTTCAACTAAGAAGGGCTACAAGTGCTACTCTCCTGTCACTAAAAGAACTTATACCTCCTTTGATGTTACCTTCCTTGAACACAAGCCCTATTACCCCAAACCTGAAATTTAGGGGGACAGTTTACATGAATTTCCAGTTCTTGATAATTTCCACCATGATTTGTTTCCTACTACCGAAATCTCTACTGTTTTATAGCCAAATACTAACCCTACTATTACTTCATCTGAATCAACCTTTATTCCAAACAATGAACCAACTGCCTTGGAACCACCAGGTTCACCTCACACCCCACAAAGAACTCCAACAGAACATCAACCTGAACAACTCGAAGTTAGAGAGCTTAGTGTCTATAGAAGGAGAAAAAGGCCCAACAAAGAGACTACAATACAATATGGAAACTGCCAAGAGCTGGATCTTGGTCCTGCAGCCGTGTAAAATTTGAAAGGTATGGAAGATTCTCAGAATGTTGCTCCTATTCCTTTTATTGATACTGACGAGTTGCCTATTGCTCAAAGAAAGGGTGTAAGGAGGTGCACATCTTATCCCATTCAGAAGTTTGTGGCATATGGAAATCTAAAGCCTACATTTAAGGCTTTCATCCCAAAAACAGTGGAGGAGGCAATGAAAGATCCTAACTGGAAGAAAGCTATAGAAGAAGAAATGAGGGCACTAGAAGGCAACAAAACTTGGACACTAGCAGAACTTCCACCATGAAAGAGACCAGTTGGCTGCAAGTGGGTTTTTACTGTCAAATTTAAATCTGATGGTAGCATTGAAAGGTACAAGGAAAGGTTGGTAGCCAAAGGATTCACTCAGTCCTATGGTATAGACTACCAAGAAACATTTGCACCAGTAGCTAAGCTGAACACAGTAAGAATTCTTCTGTCTTTAATTGTGAATAAAGACTGGAAATTACATCAACTTGACATCAAAAATGCCTTTTTGAATGGTAATCTTGAAGAAGAAGTTTATATGGAAATACCACCAGGAATGATGAGTCATTTCGACAGACAAAAAGTTTGCAAGCTGGAAAAATCATTGTATGGCCTAAAACAGTCTCCTAGGGCCTGGTTTGATTGATTCACAAAAGCCATCTTGAAGAATGGATACAAGCAGTGTCAAACAGATCACACCTTGTTCATTAAGGAAAGTTCAGAAAAGAAGAAAACCATTCTTATTGTTTATGTGGATGATATCATCATCACAGGAGATGATATTGGGGAAATTGAAAGATTAAAAAGAATACTTGCTGGTGAGTTCGAAACTAAGGACCTTGGTTCTCTGAGATATTTCCTAGGAACGGAAGTTGCAAGATCTAAAGTTGGCTTGGTTATTAATTAGAGGAAGTATATCTTGGATTTACTCATTGAATCAGGAATGAAGGGATGTAAACCAATTGAAACTCCTATGGAATTTAATCTCAAATTGAAGAAGGATGAATTGGGAAGCCCTGTGAACAAAGGACTCTATCAAAGGTTAGTAGGGAAATTAATCTACCTTTCTCTTACTCAACCTGATATAGCATTTCCTGTTAGTATTGTAAGTCAATATATGAGTGATCCTAGAGAAGAACATCTTGAAGCTGTCTATAGAATCCTAAAGCATCTAAAGATGACCCCCGGACATGGCTTAATCTTCAAGAAAAATGATAGGAAATCTACCAGTGGGTATTGTACATTTGTGTGAGGCAATTTGGTTACTTGGCGGAACAAGAAACAGTCAGTTGTGTCTCGGAGTAGTGCTGAAGCTGAATATAGGGTCATTGCACTAGGAATGTGTGAAGGAATCTGGTTACAAAGATTACTTAATAAATTGGGTTTGAATGACAACAAAAATTTTGAATTGTACAGTGACAGCCAGTCTGCCATTCGTATAGTTAAAAACCCAGTTCATCATGATAGAACCAAGCATGTGGAGATAGATCGACAGTTTATTTCCGAAGAGGTTAATAGTGGAATGGTAAAACTCAACTTTGTGCCTTCCAAAAATCAACTTGCTGATATACTCACCAAGACCCTTCCACGACCTACTTTGGATGAGCTTTCGTGCAAGCTAGGACTATATAATATATACTCTCTAGCTTGAGGGGGGAGTGTTGAATATATTCAAATAAAAGATCTTTTGTAAATATTAGTAAATCAAGTTAGTTATTATCTATAGATAATTAGAATTCAAATTCAAATTTAGACTAGTTTATCCTATCTCTAGTTTGAATTCTAGAGTTGTATAGTTGTAGGACTATTGTAAAAAGTCTATATAAGAGTTGTGTTGTAACATTAAAGGGGATATGAAATAACAGAGAAATATATTCTTCTCTGTTGAAAATACATCATTCTTTGCTGGAATTTTCCTATTTCTCTACTAGAATTCCCTATTTATTTACAATAAGTACTCTCTCTCTTTTTCTAAATAATTTTTGTGGCTACAATTGTTTTTGTTAGTTAGTATGCATAACCGTGTGTTGTAAAGAGTTTTAGATAGAGTAGGAGTTGTATGTTATCTTTATCTTAACTAGTAGTTTGAATTTTAAATTTGATCTTTGTAAAGGATAAAAGTCTTATCCTATAGGTTAACCACTTGGTGTTAAACACCTCTGTAAAAGTCTATATAATAGACTCTCTTTCACTAATGAATGATAAGAAAAACACAGAGAAAAACTCTGTTTCTCACAGTTTTATTATATTTGATTTGATTAGTTAAGATCTGGAATCTCAGGGAGATATAAGATGCTTTAGAACCGAGCACTTGTGAAACTTTATTAATCCATATATTTAATTCTCAATCAAGTTGGCAATAATTTTCCTGATGCATGGCTTGTTGGACGAATGAGTTTCCAGTTGCAGCTTGAGCTTGGTTTGATTATTAAACCAAGCTCTATATGTTTTGAACTATTTGCTCAATTTGCAGCTTCAATTCAGTTACTCTTTGATTGAATTATGAAAGAAATCTAGGATTTCTAGGAAACCTTTTCATTCTAGGGTTCAACTTGAATTATTCTTGGATTCATCTTCATTTTTCTCCTTGCCTAGTTGGATGTTTTATATTTTTTATTAGTATTTAGGGTAAACTACCTATTTGGTACCCACCTAATCTCGTGTTTCTGTTTTGGTCACCCAACTATTATTTTTGGTAAAACTGTACCTAATGTTACGTTTCTTTTCTATTTTGGTACCCGCCGTTAAGTTTGACCATTGACTTAACAGAAATTGTGATGTGAAATGTTCTCATTTGAATTTGAAATGATTATTACATTAAATTATTAACAAATTAATAAGTTATTAATAATTTATTAAATTATTTCAAATTAAAAAGAGGATCAAATTGATAGGATTTTTAAATGTTGAGGATTTGTTGAATTATTTCGAATTAGGAGCAATTTGATAGAATGTGTAAGTTATTAGGAGCAGTATATTCCCTTTCCACACTTCATATGGTGGTGGTGGTTGTTTTTGTTCTAATTTTTTTTTCTAAATGCATGTCTTGCACTAAACTTTAATATTGCTGATCATGTTTTATTTGCACCTTACAACTAATAGATCGTGAATATAGAAAATCTCTTAGCCTTGAGTGGCACAGCAACCTATAGAAAATTGAAAGTTGTAACTGGAACTTACGTGTAAATTTTAGATACAACATATTTGCTGATTGGTATTCTTTGGTCACTTCACCATAGACCAACTGATCTGATGGTTGACTTTCTGCCTTCTGTTAGATTGAGTTTAACTACTGATTTTATGGGGAATGTAATGCAGGAGGGCATCTGTGCTGATGCAGCCTCTTTTGACTTGTCTTCTGGGCTATTGATGGCATGTATTTCTGAAGCAAAAAAATTGTGCTGATCTAGCTGTAGGGAGGCAAGAATAATAATAAGATAAGTCAAGGAATCCTTGTAACTTTGCAACCCTTAGAGGTAAGTCAGTTGGTACATCAAGAGTGCATCTATGTTGTGAATGCAATTATTTATAACATTTGACTATTTTCAAATGGAACACTTGTTCTGAAATGAGTTTAAGTTAGCTTTGGTTCTTTATGTTGAGGATATTGTACTTCTAGAAAACCTTTCAGTCACTTTGCTGATCACTTCAACTTAATTTTGTTTGTAATTTCGTTATATACATGCATGCATGCATATGTGTGTATGTATGTATGTATGCATCTGTCTCTATATGTTTGTGTATCACATTCTTACCAATATGTTTATTCAGAGTAATACTCTTCATATTTTTAGCTCATCTTTTGAAACTTCAAAAGCGAATTGATAGAGTTCCCGTCGAATCTGTGAGAAAGGGGCCATGGTGGCCGGAGAAGATGAACGCCGGTGAACAATGAACAATAAAATATGAAAAGCTACAGTTTAACGATAGAACAAAAATAATATTTTCAACAGAGAACAATGTGTTTCTCTGTATTTTCTCTTATTCTTCTTAATCAAATGTGTATAAGGTGAGCCTTTAAATAGGCAATTACAGAGTTTTAATATAACTAAAATTATACTTTTATCTATAATTTAAATAATATTTATCCATCATTTAAATAAGACTTCTAGTAAATTTAAACTACTGACTTAGAAATAAACTCTAATTACACATTAAATTAAACTCTAACACTTTTTGTCAACTTACACTCCCCCTCAAGCTCTAACACTTCTTGGATAACTTACACTCCCCCTCAAGCTGGTGAGCAAGTGTAGTAGAGCACCAGCTTGGATCTTGGATGTGATGCCCTACTCATATTTCTTTGTTATTTTTAGGGAAAAATCTCCCTTTTTTGGGACCCATTGAGTTGAACAGCTAGGACATACTCATGCTATTCTGTGAACGACCATTGTTGAAAATTTGCAAACGATGTTGCTGATTTCTGCATCCTTCTTGAGATGTCTACCAACTTTACTGTTGTTATTGGTTTTTGCACCATCCTTAGATGTCTTCCAGCTTTCCTCTGTCAGTGATGATCTTTTTCAGGTTTTTGAATCTTCTGAGATGTCTTCCAGCTTTTTCTGTCATTCACGGACTAAGTAGCTGCTTCCATTCAACAATGATCACAGGAATCTACACTCCCCTCAAGCTGGTAGTTGCACAAACTAGAATTCCAGCTTGGATCTTTGATGTAGAATCCTTTAAAAAATATTATCTAGTTTTTAAGGCTAAACTAGAACCTCTTCTCCTATCTTTTATAATTGATGGCTGAGATAGAACCAGATAGTTTTTAAGGCTAAACTATAACCTTTCCCTATCTTTTACAATGGATGGCTAAGATAGAACCAAATAGTTTTTAAGGCTAAACTATAACCTTTTCATCTATCTTTTTGATTGTCTAAGATAGAACCAAATAGTTTTTAAGGCTAAACTATAACCTTTTCATATATCTTTTTTGATTGGCTAAGATAGAACCATTAAATAGAGAACAAAATAGCAAAATTAAATGAGTAGAAATTTCACCAGAGATGTAAGATTCCAACGAGAGAGAAGCCGAGGAACGAGTGTGGCCTAATGATAGCAGCGAAAAAAAAAAAACGATGTACATCTGAAAAATCAAATCGTCGTCGATCTGTTTCAGACTAGAGATGGCAGCAGTGGTGACGTGATCAAGACCGTTGTTGGCTCATGATACCATGTGAGAAAGGGGCCATGGTGGCCGGAGAAGATGAACGCCGGTGAACAATGAACAATAAAATATGAAAAGCTACAGTTTAACGATAGAACAAAAATAATATTTTCAACAGAGAACAATGTGTTTCTCTGTATTTTCTCTTATTCTTCTTAATCAAATGTGTATAAGGTGAGCCTTTAAATAGGCAATTACAGAGTTTTAATATAACTAAAATTATACTTTTATCTATAATTTAAATAATATTTATCCATCATTTAAATAAGACTTCTAGTAAATTTAAACTACTGACTTAGAAATAAACTCTAATTACACATTAAATTAAACTCTAACACTTTTTGTCAACTTACACTCCCCCTCAAGCTCTAACACTTCTTGGATAACTTACAGAATCCAAGGAACGTGGATTAACCAAGCATGGGACCTATATTTATGAACTACTTGCTGGTCTCAATATCACGCATGAAAACTGTATCTAAGCTTATCGATATTATTGAGGATGCTACTCTGTTGGTTGAGGAAGATAAAAAGCATGATGCAAAGGGAAGTGCCAGTGAGCTGAAAAGCACTGGCAACATCCTTAAAAGTTTGTTCAGAGACAAGGACAATTGTCATGCCGATAGTTATCGTGTAAGCTAGGAACTCAGAGCTTTGAGTTGATGGACTCATGATAGTGGATGTCGTTCTCATTATCTTTTTAACTGTAGGCAATATTTCCATACTATTCTTCCCTAAGCTAGTCATTTCATATTTTAACCTTCGCCTGTTATTTCAGGTTCATGTTCAAGAGGTTGAGGTGAATGCTACAGATATTTTCAAAGTTAACTCAGAGACCAAACTGTTAGAGTTTGTTATTGTTCTTTAACATCTTCTACATGTGTATTTGCTTTGCTTGATTCAGATTAATTCTCTATTTAAATCAGGTTTACATTGTTAAGTGATCATTGTGATTGTTCTGGCTGTCAGATGTGAATATAGAAAATGGGCATACGAACACCTTTTCTAGGAACCTCATGGTTCACGAAGAAGATTCATAAGTAACTTTTCCCTAATCTAAATGAAGCATTGGCTGGGAGTCTGGGACACAGTAAGGATTCAGCAAAAAATGAATGAGAAGGAACTAGGGTTTCTTGGACTATACATGTGAAGTTAGTTGGAACTTGTACCAGTATTTTGGTTGTCATATATTTTTGCACGTAACAAAGTTGTTACTATTTCCTTGTATCTAGTTCAAAATTGAAATCTTGTTCAAGATGTGGATATTCTATCTTCCAGCCTTCCGTATACCAAAATAGGCAGACAAATATAGAATGATATGTGTATTCCAGGGTGCACTATAGGTGCACATGCTTTCTTGGTG
The DNA here is from genome assembly GCA_019671005.1 of Hibiscus mutabilis. NCBI lineage: Eukaryota > Viridiplantae > Streptophyta > Magnoliopsida > Malvales > Malvaceae > Hibiscus > Hibiscus mutabilis. Next base: position 39,303,872 of record CM033751.1, on the reverse strand, counting down.
TAAAGTTTTAGCTCTTATCTTTTTATACTCTGAATTTATTCTACTTTTGAAAATAATTTATGATCTTCTTACAGATAGCAGGTTAAGGAGCCGTACGGTTCTGGACCTAGAAACCAGCATTCTACTGTGATCTTTTGATATGCTTTGTTGTAAAAGTGAATTATATTTTCATCCTTTTGTATTTTGGCAGGTAAGTTATCTAGGACACTCAGCTGGTGGTGCTTCAATCCAGGAATTGACGTGCAAATGTTTGCTGAAATGGGCGTTGGGGCTATTATATTGACATCAGGTACATCATCTCCCTTGGATTCATTTGCACAAGAATTGAATTTGTAAGTTGTTCAATCCAGGAATTGACGTGCAAATTTTTGCTGAAATGGGCGTTGGGGCTATTATATTGACATCGGGTACATAATCTCCCTTGGATTCATTTGCACAAGAATTGAAATTGTAAGTTGCCCAAATTCATTCTTTCAACATCTATTATGCTTTGGCTTTCTTGAATATTAGTTACTAAAGAGAAGCCCTCTGCGTGCAATCTCAGAGATTTTCCTGTTCAGTTGGAAAATCCTCATGTAATATCCTCAAATCAGATATGGGATGGAGTTGTTTCACTTGGTCCATTAGGTCGTCGCTTCAATTCATGTTTTCGGAATCGTGATTATCCAGAATACAAACAAGAGCTTGGGATGCTATTGGTATGCGGACATATTTATTGGTAATAGTTTGATGCGTCAATGGTAGAACAAATAGTATTAGTCTAACCATCTCTAGATTCTCTTCGCATTTTTCAATCCAATGAGAAATACAACCGCATATTGATGGTAGGAATGCTGTTGATTCTTTTTTCAACTTCATCATGTTATTTCACTACAGTATTCATTGAATGCACAATTGTTTTGAATTATAGATGTGAGCAGGTCATGTTATATGAATAAAATATGCTATGGGAATTGTCAATAGGTACATAGATCAGCAGAAGACCATCTGACTGCAGATAAAAATGTGTTGTGACTCTCTACCCTGATGGGCTGAGTATACATGTTCAAAAGAATCAGACTTTGTAAACGAAAGAGCACATTGTTTACATGAGGCAGTGTCAACTGTTAATGCTCTGATCTAAGAGGCAATGTCAACTGTTAATGCTCTGATCTAAGAGGCAATGTCAAGTGTTAGCACCCATCGTTGCTAACTGAAATGCAGGATCTAATTGAGTTATGTAAAGATACTTGACTGCAGTCCAGTGCTGCAGCCACCCGAAATGCTACAATTAAGGTTTTGGGTGCTTTACACATGTTTATAGGCCCAGGTGATTGTTGATGCCTGGCATTGTCCTATTTAGAGTTGTCTATACCACCTTCTGTTTATGATTCAACATTCTATAAATTTCCTTTTCACATTTATCTTTTTTCTTGGTCAGACACTTTCACAGATATCAAGGGGTTTCTTACGGATGTAACCTTGCATTGCTTAGTGCACTTGACGTGGAATATCAAAAAAAACTGTTTGAGGTAAGTATAGTATAATGTTAATCCCTGATTACTTGAGTTGATGGACTAATAATTCTAACATATTTGCTCAAACCATTGAATTGAAATATAAGGATGCACACATCTAGTCCATCTTTCAGGTTTAGTGGCCTACATTCTAGTGAGTTCTTGTGAAGTGGATATTGATTGTATTTTTTGTCACTGTTCAAGGTACTTCTGCTACTCCAAAAAAATCTTTCAGGGCATCAGAATCAACTTATGTATCTGTGGGTGGACTAGATAGTCTGCCACGTGAAGATATTAGCGGAAAGATCACTCCTGCCCTGTTAAAGAGCTTGGAAAGTCCTGATTGGAAGGTATTGCTATCTTGTATATCTGATCATGTTTGCACTTCACCCCTTGATTTTGTTGTCATTTTAATGCATAATTGATTCCCATAAATAGTATGTGTGGTGGTTTCCCAAGTTTTTTATCCATTCTAGGTAGGGGTGTGCATTTCGGATCCGATTCGAAAAGATCAGATATCCGAATATCCGTATGAACTTATGACTTGATTTAAATATTTTTTTAATTTGGCGGTTCTATCTATGAAAATTTTGGCTTTTTTTAATATAACAAGCAACAAATTATTGAATATAACAAGATTTGTATTTATGGAAATTTCAATTTTTCATATATAACAAGTAAAAATAGCGAATATAACAAGATTCATATGCATAAAAAATTGAATTTTCGGATTTTTGAATATTCGTATATCCGATCCGAATGTGAAATAATTATCCGCATCCGATCCGAAATTTTTGGATATCCGATCTGAATTATCCGAAATATAAAAACGAATTAGATATCTAAATTTTCAGATCGGATCAATAAATAAATGAATCGAATCGGTTCAGTTGGATCGATTTTTTTTTGCACACCCCTAATTCTAAGTTCATTTGGAGCCTATTGAAGCCGTGAACAAAATTTTGGAAGAGGCTAACAAGCTCATTCAACCCACCGGAACAGTTATGCTATGCGTTTCACAACTTTTCTAGACTAATTGGGACCCTCAATATAGTTCATTAGGGCAAGCTTTCTGATCATGTGGGTTATTTGATTTGCCAGGAGAGCTATTTGGTGCTCTTAGGGGGAGGTTATATGATAGCAAGAAAAATTATTTTGTTTATTGCAGGAGCATTTTGTCTAATTTGGATGCTTGGAATGCAGCTGTTCATTTTGATAAAATGGTGACTACTTTTTTTTATTTAAAATATTGTAGCTTTTACTATCTTTGTTAGATATCAAGGATAATTATGTTGTTATAAGTTCCTTTATCACGTCAGCACTAACGGACACTAAGATTTGGAGCGGAAGGATGTAGGGATCTTTTTGATTGTTCAATTAGGCAACTCTATGGACTTGGTGAATTTCCTGAAGCTATGCATCTGCTCGAATCAGTTGTCACTGCCATGATGGTAAATTTTGGTTGAATAGATAAATATTTTGTGTGACCTCTTCGTATATTCATTTCCGATTTATTTACACATATTTGTATGTCTAGAATTCTTCCTAGGATAAATCATCGGATATTCGCTAAGCAGCAAATGGATGCATTGCTGAAATTTTAAGAGTTAGTGGGCAAGAAACAATGGGTAAAATTTTGATACACATGTTGTGTATCTAAGTTTAAACTAATTCCTTAAATTCCAATCACTAAAATTCAAACCCCTAAACTTTAAACTATAAACTAATTCCTAACCCTTAAACCTAAAAGGCTCGTGTAAACTTTAATTTATACGACATGGCATGTGTATCTAAGTTTTTTCAAGAAACAATATGTACTACTTAAATGTTGTTTTTTTATATTTCTTTTTGGAAAATACTTTGATACACAAGATTGCTTTTTAATTTTAGGGTTTAGAGATTTAGGTTGTGGTTTAAGTTTTAGGGGTAGAATTTAAGGTTTATTGTTAGTATTTAGAGTTTAGAGTTTAAAGTTTAGGTTTTAGGGTGTTAGAATTAGAGATTTAAGTTTTAAATTTTATATCTTAAATATGAAGGGTTGTATAAATTTGTTTTACACAGCATCAAAATATAACCCTTTATTTTTATTGTCATTTGTCCTTCCATGATTGGAATTCATTTGCATTTAGAGTAATGCTCATCTTAGCTTCTGATTTAGTTACACATATTTGTATATATGGAATTCTTCCTAGGATAAATCATCAGATGGATGCATTGCTGAAATTTTATGAGTTAGCGGGCAGGAAACAATATGTACTACCTAAATTATGTTGTTTTTTATATCTATTTTTATTGTCATTTCTCCCTTCATGACTGGAATTCATTTGCGTTTAGAGTAATGCTCATCTTAGCTTGTGTATGCCTTCGTGTCATAGGAGGAAAGGGAGAGAATGAAGTTTGAAGAGCCGTGGGATGAACTGATCCAAGAACTTGAGGTTTATTTCTCATAACGCTTGCTTACTATTTTTTTGGTTACGACTGGATTGAGGACACGAGTGTGAGTGATATATTCTGGACTGAGGATGAGTGACCTTCGCATTTAGGCATTTTTTGCAACTATACTTGTATGTTTTATGTTTGATAGTATATTGATTTGTATGATTAGGGTTTCCAAGTCGATTGACTCATGTTGGGTTTGCCCTCTTTTGGTATGGATGACTTAATTATTATGCATTGCATTTATGTTTTCTTTATTTCCCGTCAATTATACTGGTTTGTTTTATATTTATTCATTTTGATATTTTGTATTATTGAACTCTCAAGCTCATTAAAATTATTAATCTTTGCATGTGAGTAGGTTGAGAATTGTTTGGGATATTGACATAGGTTCCAGCAACATTAATTGCGGCGTACGGTACTTGTATATCTAGGCAGGCATGTAGGTCACTATACCTTGTCTCTATGTTAGAGTGAGCTTGAGTTTTGTTTCGATTTCTGAATTCGATTTTAAATTGCATTAGTTTAACGAAAGTTTTTAATTTATTTGTATTTACGGGTTGCTCTTGTGGTCCGAATATAGCCTCTCAGATTGAATCAGATTGTCCTTACTGGTCTATGTTGTTACAAAAAAAAAAAAAAACAAGGGCATGGTTATAGTTTTACCATTTTGTTCCTTCTTTCCTTTCTTATCTTTTCTTAACCTTTTCTCTTCTTCTCCCCACGAAACCCTAACAACAAGCCTAGCAGGAGACCCAAATTCCTTATGTGAGTAGAATCCTTTCTTCAATGAAATCGGAGATAGTGGCCACTCAATTTTGATTGTTAATTAGAATTGTTGCCGCAGCGCTTGATGTTTGCTGCGAAGTAATGGAATTGGTGGTGTCGATAGTGAAACAAGAATGGAAGGCGAAAATGGAGATTGACCCTGATGATGAAAGAGCCATGAGACGAGTTCTTTCGATTTTGGTTCAGTTTGAGAAGTTAATCGAGCGCGAATTTCAAATTTTAAAATGAGTTCTTGATCATCTTCATATCAGAACCTGGAGCAATTGCAATAAGGAAGTCAAATTCTTGAAAGAACAATGCAATACTTGACTGACACCTCTTCTCCATTAAACCCAAACTCACAAAATCACCATTGTTTATCTGAAGCAATACCTCTCCTGCTAATGTCCTCACCTTCTTTTTTCTTGTCATTTTTACAGTTTTCTTGAAACACCTAAATCGCCAAATGACATGGATTCTCAAATTTTCTTTTCAGATTAATTTGCTAACTTTGAAATAATGATACATTCAACATTTAGTTCGCAATGTTCTCGTAATTATCTTTGAGTTTCTAGCCTCATCAGTAAGTTAATCAAATTTACAGACTCTATTTTAAACTTGAATTTTGCTTTTTCTCTTTTCAAGGTTTTTTTTCTTGTTCTCGCAAGTAAAAAACTGGGAATTTTTATCCATCCGTTTTATATTTGCTTCAGATTGTCAATCTCGATCATATTCTCGTGTTCTTTTGAACCTTCAATAATTGGATTCGGGGTTTCTGGACTTATTGAGTGTTGTAGTTTTATTTAGGTTTAATTATAAAATAGGTGCTTAAACTATATATTTTTTATAATAGGCGTCTAAATTATTTTTTGGCTAAAATATGTTACTAATGTTTTATTTTGTTATTGTTTTAAAATAACACTATTTAAAAAATTATCACAGTTAGATATTGACGTGTCTTTTAATTTAATTTTTTTAAAACTGAAAAAATTAAATTATTTTTTTAAGAAAAATCTAAAAGTTTTAAAAATTACAAAATAGTCCTAATCCTTAAACCCAAAATTTTGAAATTCATGCCATTCCTGCCGCCGATAGCTTTGTCGGACTCCACCACCGTCGCATTCAGAGGTCACCGTCTATTTTCCCCCAACCACCCATCATTTGTAATCGACGGGAGATGTGTCAATCAACCGTTGAACAAAGGGAGTTTTTTGCGTTCGTTGTTCGATAATCGACTGACACGCCTATTGTTGATTACTGACGATGGGCGGTTGGGGGAAATGGACGGTGGCGGGAATGTATTGAATTTTAGAATTTTGAGTTTGGAATTCTAGGAATTTAGGACCATTTTGTGATTTTTGCAAATTTGAGATATTTTTTTTCTTTTCAGTTTATTTATGAAAATAAAAAAAATCACCTGACAAGCTATAAATGAGTGATTTTTTTACCAGAATGACTTTATAACAGGTCAAAATAAAACGTTGGTACATATTTCAGCAAAAAATATTTTAGGCACTTATTACAAAAAAAAAATATAGTTTGGAGCTAGTTCAAACAGCTGGAATAATTCAAATATTAAGAAATATATTGAAGTTTTTGAAGGAAGAGTGTGATGATGAGCTTGTTCTAGTGTTTTTAAATTCGATAGGTTTTTGAAACTCCTTTGCAGGGATGAATGGCCGGAAAGGAAAGCATCCGGTTGTCAATTTGATCGAAATTTAGGTCTCCTGCTAGGCCTGTTGTTAGGTTTTGGAGGGGAGAAGAAAAGAAAAAGTAAAGGAAAAAGAAGAAAGGAAAGAAGAAATAAAATGGTAAAAATTATAGCCATGCTACAATATTATTTAACGACGTTGGTTTTAGGGGTATTTTAGAAAACGAAAATAAACTATTATAAAGTATATGAGGCATATTAAACGTTTACAAATTTTAGGAATCACATTGATAAATTTGGCAAAGTATGAGGATATTTGTGCTATTATCCTTAATATTATTATGTTTTTAACTTATTTAATTATGGGTAAATGTGTAAACATTATTGAATTTACTCTTCAACTTATTTTAATCATTGCAGTTTCGAAACGTTCAATTACTCACTAAACTTTATATATTAAATTTTTTTAATCACTCATCCGTTAACCTAGTTAATATATGATGATATGGCTTATTCTAATGATTTTGTCATCCACGTTGGAATTTAATCAAATTAAAAAACTAATAAATAAAAATTTTGAGATTTCGAATCTTTATTTTAAGAAATTAAAATACCTAACCCCGTCTCTCCCATTCAAAACAAAGGGTAAACCGAAGGTGTATTCAACGAAGGAGAATGAAGAAAAAGGCAAAACTCAGAATATATATTCAAGCAAAAATTAGAATTTTTCCATATCCAAATGACAATTTATTATTTATTTATATTCTAAACCTAGATAATTTAATATTCTTTAGTATTTATAAAGTTAAGTGCACCGTACGTCTTTAAAACCGTGATATTCATTTTAAATGATCTCTAGAATATAAATAAGAGTTATAGTTTGGAGATGAAATTGAAATGTTCAAATGTTTGGGGATTAATTTAGGAGGGTCATATCTTGATGATGAAATTGAAACTTTTAAAACTTTGGGGACTAATTTAAAATGTTGATCATAGTTTGGGTATGTTAGATAAATTAACTCATAAAAAATGTAAACTTTTTTTATAATACATGCTTATTTTATGGTCTATATTCGAGATTCGTGGTACTCTCTCAACAATGTCTTTTTCAAAGTTTAAAATCGAGTTTTCTCCTTATGTAAACTTTTATTCAAAGACTAAACTATTTGAGATTAATATGTTCTTTTTATTCAAAGTTTTTTTTATATATTTGACTAGTGATATCTCAATATTGTTTTGAATACCAAATATTAACTCATATCATGTAAAATAAAGAATCTAAATAATATAATTAGGGACGTAACTAGGATTCCGGCTTAATAGAGCAAAGTATAACTATCTCGAAAATAGGGGGATAATTTATAATTATCTCACAAAATTTTCCAAATCTATTATATGAATTATAGGTAAAAAAAAAAATGGGGGAGACACATCCCTCCTACCACAGCGGGTAGTTTCTTCCCTGAATAGTGAATATAATTAATCGGAAAGCTTAAGGTTGTAATACAAAACAGGACATTCTTTATACACACCAAACAAAGCAATAAAGTATATGAAGTTGATGGAAAACAGGTATGAAAAACATAAAGTGGATTAACCATAGCTGATTCCCTAGGAAACAACTTGAGTTTAATAGTTACAGTGTTGTTTGAGGCTGAGCCACTATTTTTATCTCTTGCAGCCTCTCTGGTTTCAATGGATTGGTTCTGATAGATTTTTCCATTGGACGGGAATCCGGATGCAAAATTCTCCAAGTTGTCTACGGTTTTCAGGGTAGATATCTTCTCGATGGACCCCGTTCGAGGCCGATATTGTATATGCAACGATTGGATTCCATGACGTCTTTTCCGCGTGTTTGGATTCGGATGTCACCCTATACATCGTCCCTTTTACGCCTGTAGGCGAATTTTATGTATCCGAAAACGCACCTTCCTTGGTTTGAATGAAGAACCACACATGCAGGGACGACTGCCGAAACTTGCTGTGTAGATTGATTCGGGGGAACTGTCCTGCAGCCCGATCTTTGCAAGGCGGAGAAGTCTCGACTCACTTCGATCACCATAACCAATATTTACATAATATGAAACTAAAATTATGAACATCTTTTGCCAATGTACAGTACTCAAAAAGGACTTTGAAGACCTAATTCATTTCTGTATTATATCGAACATGGTTGAAAAAAGCCCAAATTCAACTTACCTTCAACATGACCATAGTCCCTCGATGCCTCAACAACTTTTACAGTACTACTGCTTAGTGTGTATTTATAGACACAAAGCTGCTTCACAAAGATCTCGGATTTCGTAACATCCCGATGCCATTCATCGGTGTTACCCTTGGTATTGTAAGACGTGATCGACTTTCGCCTTCCATCGGCAACCTGATCAGTGGTGGTATAGCTGCCATTGTATGCATAGCCACCATACGTAGCCATTGCCTAGCTTAAGATTTGCTCTTCCTTTTTCTTTGAAACTACTGGAATGTTTCCTGATCAAAGATGTTGGGATTGAAGCTCCCTTTATATAGAAATTGTTCTCTTTTAACTTTAAAGTGAGAAAAGATTCAACTTCAAAGTCTTCAACCTATAATATTTGAATTCGTGTATTCTCAAACTATCTCACACATATAAAAGGATCTTTAAAAGTTATACCCTCATATCCAATTTAATTATACGTCGAATATTGACATTAGTCATTCAAGCACTAAAAAAAAGTAAGAATTAATGGGGTTGATCCATGTGATAAGCAGCTTGGTATCGCTTAAACATATATTGAATTTAAGGTCTTGTGTATGTAAAAAATTCTTCGCTGTGAGACTCACCCACTAAAATTAGGTGTACGACGCAGGTCGATCCGGATTAGTCAGGACAAAACTCTAAAAAAACTGGGAAGGCAAAAAAAAGTAAGAACAAAACATTTGATTCAATGAGCGCTTAGAGAGTTGGGATTCCCAACTTTTATCATTGAGAAAGTTGCTTAAAGAATCATATTCTTTTGATTTTTTGTTTTGGATAATGACATCCATTTGCTGCATGAAACATGCAATCCATTGGTATCATGCAGAGTAGGTCAATCAGTGTGCAGAATATAGTGTAATCTTGAAAGAGAAGAAGAGAACCAGTTCATTTTTTTTACTGCTTAAATAAAAAATAAGTGCTTAAAGTATATCTCATTTGAATTTTAGGTGCTTAAAGTATTTTTTATATAAAAATAAATGCTTAAAATTTTAACTGTTATAATTTATCTGGCAGTTAATTACCGTTAAAAATCTATTAACCAATAAAAATTCAATGTGTCATGTTTTAATTTATAATTACTTTTAATTAATTTTTTTGTTTTTAATAATTTAATTTTTTTTAATCTTAAAATTTTAAAAAAAATTAAAATGGTCTCCAAATCCCTAAATTTTAAAACCTTAAATCTTCACCACTACCACCTCTAGCTACCGTCGTCGACCCCACACTTTCGATCGCCGAATCTAACTGACCATTTTTCTCAATGCGTCGTCGTCGAAAATCGACAAATGGTGTACAAGCCGAATATTAAACGTCGAATGTAAAATAGTTAATCGCCGTTTGTCAATATCCAACGAACAAATAGTGAGATCAGTGGCGGGGCTCGCAGTGAAAATTCTGGAATTTAAGATTTCATTATTTTTAAGAATTTAAGAACTGATTTGAATTTTTAAATCAAGATTTTTTTAAAAAATAAACTTTAATTTTTTTCAAAAAATAATTAAAGTGTCGCATTTTGATTGGATAATAAGGTTTTTTTTAACCAGTGAACACTTAAAATTGTAACGGTTAAAACTTTAGGCACCTATTTTTACAAAGAAAATACTTTAGGCAGCGAAATTCAAAATATGTATACTTTGAGCATTTATTTTCAATTAAGCCATTCTTTACCCAGCAGAACACAGTTAACAGTCCAATGAGATCACACACTGAAAAGCATTTAAATAGTTTATCAAATTTAAAACTTGTTTCACTACTTTAATAAAATTAAAACATTAAATTTAATTAAAAATATATTTCTGACATAAATATTTAAAAAATGGAAATACCATATATTGCAAAAAGTGCAAGTAGAGGCACTCATCGGTCTATGTCTTTTCCTACTACATTGCCGGAAAAGAATTAATGCAGCAAAATAACTATGCGACAATTTTTCCCTTCATAATTTATTTGATTACAAATGCGTAAATAAAAGAATAAGAAACAATCAAGCATTAGTTTCAGCAAAGAAATATGCTATTTGAAATCCTCTCTCCCCAGAGTGTATACTAATAGATAAGCATGAAATACGACTCAATCTAACTGCCGCGGTAACTAACAAAACATGGTTCGGAAATCTACTGAATCATGCACAAGAAAGCATTGAGAGATTTTCTAGAAATATCCGGATTCAATGTAAATTGATAGTCTTATTTCGAGAAGTAAAAAATGAAAGAAAAACTCAACTTCATAATAACAGTTTCTATGTCTAGATATCATACCCCATAAGAACAAATCAACTGAGCTTCTGACATCGTTAAGCCTAATAATGTTTTGGTTCCAGAAAGTACCCGGTTTTCATTCAGCTAATTGTCCAACCCCCAATAACTCTTCAGTTCATTGCATTTCCACCCTACAGCTTTTTTTTTCCTGATGTATGGCAAAAGCATGGATGTCCAAACCAAAAATTCACGATAGTCACGATCCTCTTGACAAAGTCCGGGAAACACACCCAGATAGAAAACTGATTGTCTTTAGAAATATGGAAGGATCCCCACCGACATTTTCTGATCATGATAGGCAACCTTAGATGAACAAAATAATTCCCAACACTTAACCAAAGCATGAGATTTCCATATCAATATGGCGAGACCAACCTGCAGCTCAATAGATAACAAGAGGATACAATTCAAACACTATTTAGCCGCCCAAACCTCACGAAACAATCCTAGAAATATAGCTAAATAATAAGCTGCCACTCACCTGCTCCCAGAAGTCAACAAAATCACCTGCCCTGGATCACTCTATAATTAAGTACCAAGTCCTCGAGTTTCTTCCATACATAAGCCCGGACAGTAGCTAAGCTCATATCTGGAGATAATACCTAGAACATATAATAGAAAACAGAATAAGAGGGCAGAATAATATGATAGAACTTGAATTTACCACGTTGAATCCAAACACAACATAGAGATGTAATATTGGGTGCCAGAAAATGAGTAAAATAAACACAACTTTGACAAGATCTTAGGCTCTTTAGCCAATGGCATCATAACATCCAACACGCAATTGGCTTGCCTGATTATTGCATAAAATCTCAATAGAAGGTCGAGGCTTTTGCCAAGGCTTCAATCCATAGCGAAAAGATCCATCACCGACTGCTGAATGTTGCAATCGTCCTCCAAGTCCAGGTGAAAATGTTCCATCTGAATTTGCATTATCAGATGGTTTCTCAAGCTTCTCTATGACATAATTAACAACCTTCAACCAAAACATAATGAGCGTACATTAAATACTAGAAAATCCATAAAATAATGATACAAAACTAAAATCTATAGAATCGGTTGACATCAATATTAGAAAACCAAAGAAGAAAAAAGAATCTAACAAACCGGAGTCATCTCCCTCATATACATGCAACTAAGCATCCGACAAAGCTAATTCAGAAGATTGATTTTTATAATTCATTCCTATCTTGTTTTGGCTACAACCAAGTTAAAGGTCCTATCAATGCATATGAGCCCTAAAGGCTAAAATAACATCTTCAGCAATCTAGCATTACCCTTTTGGCTGTTATGTCGTTCTTGCTCCAAATTATGAAAGAGATTCTAGAGCATTAATCCAAGTGATCTATATTTGTACACTAACAACATTTGCTACTTACTACAAACACATTCCATGAACAGGAATTTGCCTATTGCAAGTACTAAGAAAACCAAACATGCATACCTTGTGTATCCTCAAGATGCGAGGTGCGCTTAACTTCCCTTGTGTGAGGATCTGAACAGCTGAACCTTCACATGGATGAAGGTAGAAGCTGCACCTGCACAAATAAAAAGCTATACTATAAAGAGAGTGAAGGGAAAAAGATGAAAGCGCATCCTGATTAATACCAGATAAGTAAAATTAATAATTATCCATGGTCTGAATATAGTGAAATGATGTAAAGGGGTTGCTTTTTTTTGTTCTAATGTGTGAGGATCTGAACAGCTGAACCTTCACATGGATGAAGGTAGAAGCTGCACCTGCACAAATAAAAAGCTATACTATAAAGAGAGTGAAGGGAAAAAGATGAAAGCGCATCCTGATTAATACCAGATAAGTAAAATTAATAATTATCCATGGTCTGAATATAGTGAAATGATGTAAAGGGGTTGCTTTTTTTTGTTCTAAACTATGAAGCAGAGATATGAACACAAAATACAGGTACAACATGACAATGACACTGCAATGCAGCAGTTCAAAATGGGGAAAAAGAACACAACATAGCAAAAATATGGCAGTTAAAATATACATATATCAAATGAACTTTATTTTTATTGTCCATGTCAAAATTCTTTTTAATTAAACTATTTCAAGCAATAAATTCTATTATTAGTGGTAGTTTTGATTTTAAATACTTTTAATTTCATGAAAAAAAAGTTATTACTTTTTGTTAAACCCACACCAAATGGACCTAGACCCACAAGGCCCAATTAGTGGCCCATATGAGCTCCAGCTCAATAAAGGCACAAAGCCGACAACCAGACCCACTAAGCTCAAAAGTTCAATACGCTAGCATAAACAGATGCCATGTGGCATCATCTGGTATATTCTTCCTCCAAAAAGAAGGTTCTACCTCTCCAGCTTAGCAAATATCTCTGTGAGAGCCAGGCACTGAAATCAGCCAATGATAAGCAGTAGTTAGATCCGAGCAGTCAAACAAGTAGACATGGGCGCCTCTCCTAGGTATGAGACCTCTCCTAGACTTTAATATTCCATTACTGTTTTCTTCTTTGCTCATCCCCTGCCAAATCACCGACTTAAACATCAAAGTGTCTCGAAGCACAAGCTCTAACACCTCTTAGTTCACCCATGTTTTGCGGATCCCCCAATCACAAACCCAAGCTCACTCATTATTCAAGCCCATCAGAAGAGACATCAACAAGTTCAAAATTTAAATTTATTAAAAAAATCAAAAGTAATCCTTTTTATTTATTTTTGGGCTATGTTAAAATACTGGGTTTATCTACTGTTTTAGCACAGGCCCAACTTCTAGTTAAAATAATCAATAAAAAAAACCTAATGTTTCATCTTCTTTCCCTTTTCTTTTTCTCATTTTGCTGCAGCTGCTTCACTTTTTTGTTTTTAATTTCAACAATCCTCAACCATCTCAGCCTCTTTATCTTTCCTGTGTCCAGAAAGATTTGACAGGACACCGGTATGAAACTAATATGAGGTTTCCAACGTGTACATACTTCATAGGTTCTAAATGAAGAGAAATGTTGATGTCCACAAGAAGAAAAAAACAAAAAATAAGGACTAGGACACAAAAAGCAAAACACACTGCCAACTACTCAACTTAAATGACACGTCTTTAAGTTCATCCATGTGTAGCAAGCATATCAACAAAGGGGTCAACCATAAAGCAGTTCAATCTATGCAGAGTTTCCTTGTGAACCTAAAGATTTAATTGAGAAAAGGAAAGTTTAATGAGGTCAGAAAGTTACTTGGTGTTATTATCTCGTGATGGAAGCTTGTTACTCAATACACAGTCCAAAACCCAACAAGGGAAGTCCTTCTCATCCTCAGTTCCATCCAATTCAGTAATTTTCTTTCTCCAAGGACCCCCTTGGGAACCCTCGGTGATAATAGAGGGAGGGGAAACTGTAGAAAATTCGAAAGAAGGATAGACCATGGAGTCATTTTCAGCATTACCATCTACCTCAATTCTTGAGTTAGCAAGACTTCTTGAAGTGATATCTTTTCCTGATAAAACATTTCCATTAACTGGCGCCTGGGAGCCAAGTCTTTGCCTTCTTTTTGTCATCCAATGAACCAATAGGCCTTTAAGGGTTTCACGAGCTAGATTAACCTGCCAAAGACATGTCAACACCAGATGCATATAATAATCACAGAGATACCAGTGTCTTAAGATTGCCACAATCAACAGAAAATTTTTATACCTTATCATCCTCGGGTTTGCCAATTATGTTCAGATCTGCAGAGTACATTTCTGCAGAAAAGCATTGGGGAGTGTCCAGATGAACAGACAAGCTCCCAAGCCGAGTATCCACAGTGAACCACGCAGGAATGCTTACCTACAATGGTTTTAAACAAAAATTATTTTCTAAAAAAAGATGCAATATATTGAACTGATGTGATGAATAAATAGTTGTCGCACCATCTCAAACAATTGCTCCTTTTTCTCATCAAATGAAACCTGGACATTGAAATTAAGGAAATGGATTTATACATACAACTAAAACATAACCATGCATATACAAGTGTGTCCACGTGCACAAAACCAATAAGTGATAAGCAAAGTGCAAGCGCTTCTACTCAAGGGGGAAAGAAGAAACAAAAGGTGAAGGATCTAGTTCACCTGTCCATAGTCCTCAATCACAACACCGCTGGTTATATCCCAGAGCTTTACCGAACCAGCAGTATCCTGTTAAAGTAACATTAATATCATCTATGCAAAAATCAATCTCCCAAAACAAAATTATATGAATCAAAATCCATAGAAGTACTATAACATTTACCTTAGTCAATACATGCCTTTTATTATTTAAAATTTCGTGCTGAACTATTGCTGGAGTTCCAGGAATGGTAAAGATTGGTTCCTTATAAACAGGAGCCTGTGATATAAATGGCAATGTCAGAACATCAGTACGAGAAAGGGATAGAAGATAATTTTGAAACAAATCACAACCAAACTTCAAAGAGATATTCATAACAAAGCATTTCATGGTTAACAAAAAGACAATATAATATTTGCTCTTTTTCCTTGGGGTTGAGTGAGCAAGGAACAAATTGAGCATACCATTAATAATTCAATAAGCTGCACCAAATTCACAGAAGTTCAAGTATGAAACGAAATGAAGTGTTGCCACAGTGCAGAGTTTATGTGATTAATAATACTTGACAGTTGACACAGAAACATGCTATACTTACTGGGGCAGACCCTTCTAAGGAAACTCGTGCCCTAGAAAAGGACAAGTTTCCAGCCAAGAACGAACCACCTCTTTGAAACACCTTCTGAGGATTTCTTCCTTCAGCAGGCCATCTATGGACTGAAGAATCTGTCGTTGCAACCCATATGCTATCATCATGCAGTGCCAGCTGCAAAATTGGGTGTTTCTTTGTGCAAAGCAAAAGACTCTCTCTTGTTGTCAAGTCTGTCAAATATAACTGATGCATGTACAAAAGTAAGTGCAAGTTTAAAGTTAAAGCTAAATATTTGAAGCAACTGACATGGACATCAAAGATTGTCAAGATTATATACCCAAAAAATTTAGAAGCAAGGCCTTTGTTTGAAGTCAGAACGGTTCAGAAACTCAAGCTAGAATAGGCATTTTCAAGTCTTAACATTTAGTTTCATTGAATTAAAGTTGCGTTTTCATTTTCTGTTTACTTGATTTTTAATTGTCAAAGGTTTTCAAGTAATTTCAAAAAAAAATAGAGGAAACTAAAGAATTTGACACAATGAATCATATTTAAGAGTGTCTTGTACTAAGTTTGTACTCATTGTATATGAGGGGTAATTGTATGAAGTTAATTTCGGAAGTTACCTACTTTCGATCCCAAGTGTTTTTATGAATAAATATTACTAAAGCTCCATCAATGAGCGTGGTCTACTTCAACTACTATAAGAAGAAACTTAATAAGAACTTCAACAACTGTAGTGACCACCCTTGCCCTAGTGCAAAGCTTAAGGAATTCTAGGAGTGAAGCGTCATGATCACTTATTCCTTTTCCTTGCTCTCTAATTTCTAGCACTGGTTTCACTATCAAACTAACCTTAAATCCTTCAAACAAGCCACAGCCCTACTCATATAAATTCATTTTCAAATTAAAACCTTAACCCTTAATTAACATTCATGATTCAACCAATGACAGTATAATTTCTTTTGCATAATTTCCTATCCTTAATCGAGCCTGAATACTTATCAGCCAATTGTCCTACATCAGTATAAATTTCTTGTGAAATTATACATCAAAGCATTGGCATAAAGGATAAACATGTCCATTAAAATGGTTTGGCAGGAATATATACTTACAGAAAGATCTCTACCACCACTATAAACATGACTAAAGGTTGGGGTGCTTGCAAGTGCCCAAACAGAATCTGTATGCACAGCATATGAATGCACACAACGTTGCTGCCCAAGGTCCCATAGCCTGCAAAATAAAATTACAACCGCTTGAAAGGCAATTGTCTTAATTTATTATGGTTGAAAATGGTATGTGCTTGTACAACAGCAAAACCAGTGCGCAAAGTACCTGATCATAGAATCAGACGAGCCTGATAGACAATATCTGAAAGAATACAAAATGTCAGTCAAAACACAACTAATGAAATAAATACAGCACAGAAGAGAATATTAAAAAAAAACATAATTCAATAGCATCAATCAAGGGAAAAACCCATAAGATAACGATAAACTCCCTGATATATTCAAAGAAAAAGCATAATCCCAATTTCACTTGAAGAACATTGCAGTTAATAGATGTGGACATGTGTATCTATATAAAGCCATAACAAGGTTTAGTGTCCATAATTCAACCTCCCTGTTGTAAAAAAATATTCCGCATCATAGGACCATTGTTAATATACAAAAATTATTGTTTCTAAAATTTTACAATCAAATGACAAGTTTATCTCACTGCAATAGAAGAGTTCGGCAGTTGCAAGAGAGAATAATCAGATGGAAAATATGTATCGTATAAGTTATAACACATACTAAAGCTCCATAACCGTAAGCTTACAACTAACATCAAGTTAATTCTATTTTTAACTCAGAACTGAGTGGGGCTGAATTCATTGCACCAACCTGCCAGTAGAATCCAGAAGCAGAGCCCTAATGTTATCTGTATGCCCTCTTAGCTTCATGGTCTTAGAACCAGTTCTTGGGTCCCAAACTCGCACAACCTATATGAAAGTGAAGCAAGATGCTAAGATTTTCACTGAAATATTTAAATCAAAAGACCAAATGATCAAAAGAGGCAAGTATATGAACTGCACTTCCAATATGATATGGGGGGAAAGAAACATGTTATTATCAGAACATTTGAATTCCATAAGAATACCTTCTCAGTTCCACCAGAGACAAGAAGGGATCCACTATCATTCATTGCTAATGCGTAGACCGACTCTTTATGCCCTTTGGCAGCGATGGGGACATATCCATGACACTGGGTTGAGTGTGCAGCAATGCTATTACTCGAGTTAATAGTTCGCAAACTTGATATTGATAAGGAATTTGCAGAACCATTGATACCGTTGGAACAATCATCTTCCATTACATCAATGGACTTTGAGAGTGGAGTAACCGCAGCTTCAATATCCCATACAAAAACCTCACCACCAAGACCCCCAGAGGCAACCACATTGGTCTAAAATGTATGGCACTAAAAAAGAATGAGAAAGAGACCTCTATAATAATAAATATCATACCTTGAAGCAGAACCTATGCTGCCAAATTAAACATGAAATTTAAATAGCAATATTGCATTAACAGGAACCTTTCATCCATGCAGCTAATAATATCCACAGAAACTGACATAGAAATTACATTTTTTTCAGCTGCAGCTAGACATGTAACGTAGTCGGAGTGTTGACGAAGAGTGCTGATACAAGTTCCATCAGACAAGCAATTCCATGTCTGGTATATCCCAAGGAAGATGCATGTCAAAACTTAACGAAACTAGTCAAAGGAGAACAGTCCAAAATAAGGAATTAATTAACAACAAACCTTCAATGTGGTGTCCGACGAACAAGAAACAAGTGTATCATCACCCGCAATTACAGTATCATTTACCTGCATATCAAGGAAATTGCTTTATTCTGAATCATAACTGGCGCATTACAGAGATGTATCATGTATGTACAATAAATGGATGGTGAACCCCGCAACCTAAAGAAAAAGAAGATAAAAGAACTGTTGACATTTAAACAAGTTGGTGTAATTGAAGTGCAAGTGAAATACTTGCTCTAGCTTTTCTTTCAGAGAGCTAATATATTAGTAACTATTTATATTTGGTAAAATATCAAGATATGGCATTCTGGTAGACCAAAAATGGAAATAAATTAAATTTCACACCCTCCCAACCACATATTAGCAATCAAAAGATTCTTGGTGAAGTATAAAGGTCATGCTTATAGCCAAATGCAAACAGTCATTGGCAAAAAAAGGTACCCAATCAACATGTGACTCAAATGTAGTAGAGCAAGTGGCAGCATCTTCATCCAATGCCCATCTCTTAAGTGTGCCATCACGGCTTCCAGTGAAGAGATAATTGCACCCATCAGAGACAGATGACTCTAGGACAGCCAAACAATTTATGCCGGCACAATGCTGCAGAACAACATGCCAAAATAAAGAAACATCAATAACTAGTGCCTACACCCAAAGAAACTGACACACGGGTCAACTACAATCCAAGATACTTACCCTTTAGAATATTAAGCAAAAAATTAGCAGTATAATCTGATCTGACTGTTACCATGTTCTTAAATATGACAAATATGACGATGGTGCAATATTACCTAGGATAAGGAAGTTTAGGAGTTCCAACCCCAAGTAGATTTGGCATATGACAAGTTTATCAACATAAAAAATATACAATATACCTTTCAGAAAACACATATGGCACGGTATTTTAAATCCACATAAGATAAAAAAAACGCACACGTACTCAAATGGTTATTCTATCGATCGTTAACAAACTGGTGTGTCCCATATAACAATACATATAAAAAACAAACAATAGCTTCTAGAATTCATATTTTAGCTATAATACGATAACATTAAAGTTACAAAAAGGAATATAAATCTAACAAAGCAGAAATACCAATCATGAAAAATGTTGCATTACCTGAAAACACAGATAAATAAATTAGAATCCTATTGAAATCTCAAACATGAAAATTCCAAATGATTGCCAAATATATAATCAAGGACGACAACTTCACCTTGGTGTCATCAGTGTCCCTCAATACATATCTCAGCTTCTTTTCTTTACGAGCGCGGTTAGAATTGGCATTGTTCCCCGCACTGCCCACCCGGTGCATTGCAGTGACCCCTATATAATCAGTCAACCGAAATTAGAAACTACACCACCGAAATTTCCAATGCCTTTTAACACTTGAATATTTCAACACTGAAATTATTAAGTTGGAATAACTTAAATTCGGAAACCAAAAATCAGTTTAAAAAAGAATAAACCCAGGGTTTCAAATAGCGGTGGAGTAGCAGCGTCCCGTCTGCTGCCACCGCTAAAGACATCAATAACGGAGTGAACAAATTTCACATCGATAGCAGCGGATCGCGGCCGCAAATAGCTTTTAAAGAAATTCCCCTTCTCAACCAGGTACACATAGACAGAGTATGAAATGAGACAATAGTAACAAGCACTAGCATCGAAAACAGAAAATCAAAATATAGCAGAAGCAGAGAGCAGGTAACTAGAAATATCTCTCAGGACTGAAGTAGGAATCGATGTTCAAGTTAAGTTTAGGGTTTCAAAACTTACCGTATTTTACTTCCTGGCCCGTCGGGAAGTTCAAGGCAAGAGTGGGATTGGGTCAGGGACGGGAAGAGGAGAGTGATAAAATAGGAAGACGATGAAGACGAGGCTTGTTTTGGGTCCTCTGGGACAGTGGTGGTGAACAGAGAGACGAGGGTGGGTCGGGAATTTTTTGGGTCAAAGGGTAAATTTCATATTGGATCTGTAATTAATTTTTTTTTATGACTTAAGTATAAAATAAATGATCAAATTATATTATTATTATTTTTTTTTGCATATATGTTTAAAATATTTTTATTAAAATGTGTGTTTAATTTTTTTTAAATAGGTATTTAAAGTTTTATTTTTTTATTTTTTTAAAGTCAACTAAAATACTTACTTTAATTAAAATAAATTTAAAGTATATATTTCTATAAAGAAAACTATAAGTACCTATTATAAAAAATATATAATTTTGGCACTTATTTATAATTAAGCTTTTTATTGATATTTCTAACTTTACTTTGTAATTACAGCTAATCTTGTTTCTTCATTTGTATCTAATTGAATTTTTTAAATTAAATTTTGTTATTAAGATTAACTTTTAATTAAGTTGTATAATGACATTATTATTTAAATTAAACCTTATAATATTGAAGATGTATTTAGATAGAGACCTAGTCTATTAATTGGCTAAATAATCAATAATGTTTATGTTACTTAATATTGTATGAGTTCAAATGACTTAAAAAATTATAAGATTTATCTCAGTTTTCTTAGCCTTTTTATATCTCTACCATTTATAATTTCTTTTTCTTTTATCTTTACGTGACCGGAGGTGGCACTAGTCTTGATGTTGGTTACCTACTATTGATATATTTTTTTGTTTCATTCTTTTTTTTAGTTTTTATAGTTAATAATTATGTTCTTGTGACATGTTTTTCTCTGCCTTTTAGAACGTATCATCTGTTTTTAACACATTTTTTTCTCTTAATCAGTCGCTTCACCGTTTCTTTTTTCATTTAATTTTCTATCAGGGTTAAATTTGACGTCGCCACGATTAATTAAGATAGTGCTCTTTTAATTATCCGATGATCTCCTTGTTGTCAACACGCTTTATTATTGTAATATTCTTTTTAATGTTAAAATCTTCATCTAATAAAGAGTGCACTAATTTTAGTGATCTATCAAAGCTATGGTAGCCGAATGGAAACCTTGTGGCTAGCATAGCCATTCCATTAGTAAATCTATTTCCTTCCCAAATAACATACATCGCAGTAACTTACCAGTTGTGTTTCCTTAATCTTTGATTTTCTCTTAAGATTTTCTCCCTTCTATCCTACTTATTGTTTTCTTTTTTTCGCCGACGCCAACCACCAAGAGACGATCTCTTTACCCCTAATAAAACAATTTGAAGTACTTGTCGAAGGACAAGTCTCTAAACTCAAAGCAACACTATGCAGTTACTTATCAATCCATCCGAATTTCTTGATCCGATCCTCTTTATCCGTATAATTCAGTTTAGCAGAATTCATTTGACAAGGTTATCATCATAAAATCTACATCTTTGATTACTAAAATCTTAAGTCATAAATGGCAACTTTCCCTTTGTTTTTATAGATTTTTTACATGTACATTACAAAAGTTATTTCTGTACAAAACTGCTGCTTTTTTTTCCTGGCAACAGAGTGCAGCAACATATACATACACAAACAAGCTTTTTCCTTTGCTTTGCTTTGCTTTTTTCTCCTTTTTTAAGTGTAAAATTAAAATACATTGCCCTCATTTAAGGGAAAGAAACAGAATGTTTCTTATTCACAATTGGACTTACAAATTTCCGTTTCAGGGTGTAGAATTTACTGAAATCTCTTGTGTCAGAACTGGTCTTGATGCGACGAAATAACGAGCCGCTGCAACGGCTTTAAGGCAACAGTGAGTTCCGCGAATGAAGGTCGCAAATTCGGATCGCTGGAAACAATGAGGTAAATAAATTAGACTAGATTTCTAAAAATGAATATAACTAAAAACTGTATAATTCCAAATTTGTGTTTTACTAACGTCTGCCAGCATTCCCAAATTATCCTTGCAACCAAAGGATCGAGTTCCTTGGGAATGTCGAGCCGACGGTTCTGGAAACCAACAGCACCAACGACTTGCATTGGATTCATGCCGCTCCAAGGCAATCTCTGAGTAACAAGTTCCCAAAGAATGACTCCGAAACTATAGACATCGCATCTATACATACAACAAAATGAGCATGTGAGTTTTAAGCTTTGGTTATTTTACCAATTCAGCAACTTCAAAATCCACTTTCTGACCCAACAATAGTCAACAATACTTATCAATAGTCAACAATACTTATTATATCTATTTAACTATATGCTTAAATGTGATGTAAGAGTTGTGAGCGAAACAAATATTCTTGCATATTGTTTTGTTTAACATATCTAAATATAACGGCAAACAACCATAAAAGAGGATAAATTACTGGAAAAAAATCTACCATAATTATAAACGAAAAATTGTATCATAAGATATAGACGTGCCACAAAATAGATGAAACAAATACAATAAGACATACGAAAAAGTAAAATATTCAAAAAAAATAAAAATAAAAATATATATATAAAGTTAAAAATATAAAATCGACGATCCACCATCATTATTAAAATTAATGACACATCGACCAATTAAATAATGAAACGAAAAAGTGGCGCACTAAGTAAACGAAAAAAAAAATCTAGTAAATTGTTATATATATATATAATCATATATATATATATATATTAATGGTTCCTTATACTTTATGGGAGAAATTAATATTTAATCCTAAATTTGATAACATTTTTTACTTTATCCTTAAGCATTTTTATCCATTTTATAATTTGATATTTTTTTAATTAGCTCATAAATTTAAACTTTTAACTCCTTTAATAATGTGCAACTCTAAAATTATATTATATCATTATATTTAATATTTGTAGGGGATAATATACCTAGGGGTGAAGTTAGAAAAGGGGACAAATTTGACTTTATAATTTTTAAGGGATTAAAATATAATCTTATTATTATATTGTTGTAATTCTAAAATAATTAAATATAGAAGTATTATTTTAAGAGTCAAAAATATAATTTATTATTTTACACATTTAAAATCTTATATTTTAAAATAATTAAATTAGCACATTTACTATTTGGGGGACAAAGCCCCGACCTACCCCTCTAATGTTGTCTTGCATGTGATGCTACATCAAAATACAACAGGGTTAAAAACTTGAGTTTAAAAACTAAGTTAGAAAAAAGTTATTAAATTTTAAGATTAACCGCGACTAAAAAATTTGGAAAGATTTATTATATGGGTGACTCTCCTAATTTAATTCGTTCACAATATTAAAAATTGAACTTTCGATATTACTTAAAGGAGCTAATGTCTTATCTTATTAGACCGATTGATTGTTGATAAATAATTAAAATGAGTTTCATTATTCATTATACTTAAATGCTTAATTGTATTGTTGAGTTAATCTTATTTTGATCAGACTACTTCAATAAATAAAATTACTTTCATAATATGTTGATTGTCATTAATGATGATAATCGATTGAATATTGATGATTCTTTACAAAGACTTAAATTTGATTTTATTGAATAAGCTTAGGGCCTTTTTTTAAAACGATAAACCTATTGGCTTAATATAACAATTCTTTAAATTTTTAATTGTCATGATTTAAAATTTAGTCTAATAAGCCATTTTATTTTTTTTATAGTTTAAAGGTGATTACAATATAATATATGTTTATATATATTTTAAATTTTTTAATAATAAACATGTACTTGGTAAATAAAACGATTTAAACTCGTATATTTTAAAATTAACATCATTTATTTTTTCACTGGGTCACTTGTTAGATTCTTCTTTCATTTCTTTTAAGATATTAAATTAAAAATACATCTCATTAGGGCGAGAGTAAGAGACGGTTCCTAATCACACTTTTAAGAATAATTAATAATATTGTTCAAAAAAAAATAATAACTAAATTAATGTATGAAAATTTGTCACAGTTGTGACATCATCACACTTTTAAGAATAAAAGGTAAACTACATTTGTGACCATTAAATTATGAAGTTAATTTTATTTTGACCATTAAAAAGAACTTTAAATTTTATCAATCAGACTATTTAATTATTTGAAGGCATCAATCAAGTCATTGACCGTTAAAAATTAACGAAAATGATAATGTAATAGTTAAGTAAATTTGTATAACTATATATTTAATCCTTCATATTTACACAGTTAAAAATTTAGTCGTTATTTTAAAAATAATAAATTTAACCTCAATATTTACAAATTATTACAATTTAATCATAATTTTAATTAAAATTAATTTAATATTTTTTAATTATATAATTAAGAAAAAGAAATTTGCATCGACAGAAGCTCAAACCCACGCAGTGAAGTAGCAATACACCTAACCATTTAGCTAGTCCCTTCTCACATGACTGTCCCTTCTCCCTCTCTCTTTCAACCTCAACAAACCAGACCCCATTACCTTTTCCCTTACCCACGACGTCGCATTACCGTCAACCGTCCTTAAAACCATATTTAATCCCAAAATAACAGCCGAACAGAGGGGATATTGGACTCAGGACCTTGAATTTTTTGGGAACCAAATAGAATGCTTGCCGAAATTTCCACAACCGTCTCTCAATCCCCACACCCACACCCACCGACTACACCACCTTCACCCTCACTGTCCATCAAATCAAAACTAAATTGATTAATTGTGTAAATATAAAAGACTAAATATATTATATAAATTTTTTTAATTGTCACAATAATAGTTTCGTTAGTTTTTAATGTTCAATGGCTTAGTTGATGTCATTTAAATAGTTAAGTGTTCTGAATAACAAAATTCATGGTTTGATAGTCAAAATCGACTCCATAATTTACCGGTCACCGGTGTAATTTATCCTAAATAATAATATATGGTATAAACTTCTTGATAAAAAAATACGAGTTAATCGGTCATTTAGAAATTTACAATATAATAACTAAAATTTATAGCAACAATCTTCAATAAAAATATCGCACATTTAAAAATCAATTAGAAAAGGATCAAAATATGATTTTATTTAAACAATAATTAATATTATTATAATAATATTTTATTTGTCTATACTTTAAATCATTTTTACTATAATAACTAAAAATCACACATCTAAAAATCAAACTAACATTTAATATATATATATTCTTTATTCCAATCAACTAATAATTGTTGTTTAAAAAAATAAAATAAAATGATTCCTTTACGAATATAAATCCAAAATTCTTAAAACATTATGTATAAAAAAACTTGGGCATTGCATGCGTGGTACCGTCTAGGGCGAGTCTTGGGCAGGATCGATCGGCATAGAGGTGGACCGAGACACGGACCTTTACTACGACACCGACTTATAAAGCACTTTGTTGGGCTCGAATTCTTTCAACCGAAAAGCTTGTCAAGTGTGGAGAAGATTGATTTTTGGGTGTTTTTAGTGGAAGCGAAAAATAGACAATTGCACAAAGATTTATAGTGGTTCGGCCAAGACTACCTCCACTACCTTAGCTTCTCACTAAGGATTTTCAACCAATATCTACTAGATATTCTTCTCCTTTTCTAGGCTAAGGAGGCAACCGTTACAATCCTAGACTCAACCTAAGTCTAGCAACCAAAGATCACAACCCGAGCTTTGGGAACACTCTTAAGCAAGAGAAAATCTAGCAAACTGAAAATCCCTCTCTAGGTATGTGTTTGCACAATTTTAGCCCTCACCCAAAACCTAATACACTTGAACATACATTGACATTTAAGCTCAACAAGTGTAGTCTATACAAAAAATGAGAATTTAAGCTCTAAGACAAATTGGACATCATATTGTTGTTGACAATTGAAGCATTAGTCTTCCATAGATGCTTGGAGGTCCCTTATATACTCCTAATTGAGTTCATAGTCGTTGAAGACCGTTGGGATTGAATTGGAGCCGTTTGAGGCTTTATTCCCCCCAATAAATGCAGTTCTAGTGCTATTCGTATAGGTACGCGTGTACCCGTATCAGTACAACAACTAGTCGTTATACTCAGAATTGCTAACCATATCAAAACACCTTGAGCCGTATCGGTACGCCATATCGATACGCCTTGGTCTGTTTGGCAAACCGTATCGGTACGTATCGGTCTATTTTGGTACACCTTGCAATTCAAATAACCATTGAGAAATAGCCGTTGGGGAGGTTGAAAATAGGATCGGTACGCAACGTGGCGTATCGAAACGATCCTACCCGTATCGGTACAGTTTTTTGTTATTGGAAAAATACTATAGCTGAAACCTTTGGACCGTATCGATACGAGGTATACCGTATCAGTATGCCTGTGTTGAAAACATTAGTTTAGCTACTTTAAATCATTTAAAACATTTCCAAAACCTCTCAAGAACATGTCAAACTTATTTTCAAGTTGTTTGGACTTAAAACCATTTTTGAAATCTTTTCAATTTAGTCCAAAACTAATTTTCAATTATTATATCAAAACAAATATCCTAACAATCTCCCCCTTTTTGATATAATAAAACCAACATGAAAAATTGTTTTTGAGATTCTCCCCCTTAGTCAAAATAAAAATTGAATAAGAGACTAAATGTTGAAAAACTTATAAGCTCCCCCTTATTCATTTGAAAAAACAATTTTTCAAAACATTCTCCCCCTTTTTGTTATATAAAAAATGATTCAAAATTTAAAGTTCAATAATAATTGAGAGTTAAAAAATTGACAAAAATAAGTTTTGTTTAAAAAATTAGCTCCCCCTTACTCAAGCATCAAACAAATGTTAGTCCAACATATATGATTAACTAGTTAAATTAAAATAAATAAATCAAATCAAAATGAACAAAACTTTAACTAATTTTACCACACTTGAATCAAAGAGATGATGTGAAGCCTTTCTTCTTCAAGTGTTCATCCTTGTGTGTATGGAGCTTCCCTCAATCTCTTCACTTGTTGATCAAGGCCCCACCATACCTACAAAAGACAATCATTTAATTTTTGGTATCCAAATTGCTTTAGATCCATAGGCATTAGTAGCATATAACTTAGTCCTCTTAGGAATCCATTTTTCAATTTCATCCTTTTTATTTAAAGTACTTAGTCCTTTTGGGACCCAAATACTTCTAAACACTTTTCCATTAAAAAATCTAGGGGCACTAGATTGTTTTTGATAAAAAATTGATTTTCCTAAATTGTTTTTCTTTTCAAGCTCTTTGGAAATCAAATCTTTTTATTTCTTAAGATCATATACTTCAATTTGATGATCTTTTTTCTTTCTTTTGAAGCAAATTTTGTAAATCTAAAACTTTAAGTTCAAAATCCTTTAATTTTGCTTCAAATTCTAAATTTGTTTTCACAAGCAAATTATTTTCATTTTTAATTTAGAAATTAACTTTTTGTTTTTAGAAAATGAGGCTTTGAATTCAAAAACCAATTTGTCATAGGCCTCTTGCAACTCATCAAAAGTATAAGAATTAGAAATAAATGAGTTAGAAGCTACCTCACCCTCTTGGAGGGCCATCAAGCATAGGTGAGCTACTTCATTTTCATTGGTGGAGTCTTCATCACTCCATGTAGCCACACATGCTTTTTTTGATGATGATCCATTTTTGTTGAAGAAAGGGCAACCGGATTTGGTGTGCCTCGTCTTCTTGCAATTTGAGCACTTAGGGGAATCCACCATCTTCTTATTCGATTCATGTTTGGATTCTTCTTTGTTGCTCTTCATGAATCGGGTCAATTCCTTGAAGAAATAGGCCATCTCTTCATCTTCACTATCATCCTCACTTGATTCTTCTTGGTGACTTGTGGAGGATTGTAGAGCAATGGCATTCACATTAATGCCTAGCTCCATGATTTTATTATTCTACATCTTCTTTATCTCTTCCTTCTTCTTCTTCTTCTTCTCTTCTTTTCCTTTCTTCACGATTTCATGAGTGAGAAGTGACCCCATGAGCTCATCTAGCTTTAGAACTTTGAGATTTTTGGCTTCGATGATGGCAGTCTTCTTTGAGTCCCATGACTCGAGAAGAGAGTAAATAAGCTTTCGGACAAGCTTTTCTTCTGGAATGATTTCTCCATAGCCTTTGAGTCTATTGGTGATGGTGGAGAATCTATCGAACATTTTTGTGATGTCCTCTTCCGGTTCCATCTTGAAGTTCTCATACTCAAGGTTGAGAAGACCGATTTTGGTCTCCTTTACTTCGTTTGTTCCCTCGTACATGACTTCAAGCTTGTCTCAAACTTCCTTGGCATTCTCACAGTAAGACATATTCTCATAGATATTAGGGCTAAATGCACAAAAGATAATGTACAAATTTAGCTCCATCTTCTTGCGATTATCCGCATTCCATTCCGCCTTGCATCTTTGTGGTACGCATGGACCATCTTCAACAACGTCCCAAAGCTTGTAATCTTTGGCCTTGATGAAGAACATCATTCTAGTATTCCAATAGGCATAGTTGGTCCCGTTAAAGAAAGATGGCTTGTTGATGGATTGCGACATTTATCTCCGGTTGACTTGTTAGTTGATCGAGCTTCCGGATCATCTCAATAGGTTGTTATAACCTTCTTGATTGAGCCTCGTTCTGATACCAATTGTTTGGCTCGAATTCCTTCAACCGAAAAGCTTGCCAAGTGTGGAGAATATTGATTTTTGGGTGTTTTTAATGGAAGCGAAAAATAGACAATTGCACAAAGATTTATAGTGGTTCGGCCAAGCCTACCTCTACTACCTTAGCTTCCCACTAAGGATTTTCAACCAATATCCACTAGATATTCTTCCCATTTTCTAGGCTAAGGAGGCAACCATTACAATCCTAGACTCAACCTAAGTCTAGCAACCAAAGGTCACAACCCGAGCTTTGGGAACACTCTTAAGCAAGAGAAAATCTAGCAAACTGAAAATCCCTCTCTAAGTATGTGTTTGTACAATTTTAGCCCTCACCCAAAACCTAATACACTTGAGCATACATTGACATTTAAGCTCAACAAGTGTAGTTTATACAAAGAATGGGAATTTAAACTCTAAGACAAATTGGACATCATATTGTTGTTGACAATTGAAACATTAGTCTTCCATAGATGCTTGGAGGTCCCTTATATACTTCCAATTGAGTTCATAGCCGTTGGGATTGAATTGGAGCCGTTAGAGGCTTTATTTCCTGCAATAAATGCAGTTCTAGTGTTGTCCATATCGGTACGCGTGTACCCGTATCGGTACAGCAATTAGCCGTTATGCTCAAAATTGCTAACCGTATTGAAACACCTCGAGCCGTATCGTTACGCCATATCGATACGCCTTGGTCTGTCTGGCAAATCGTATCGGTACGCCCTGCAATTCAAATAACTGTTGGGAAATAGCCGTTGGGGAGGTTGAAAATAGGATCGGTATGCAACATGGCGTATCGAAACGATCCTACCCGTATCGGTACGCCTAAGGGTGTATCGGTACGATTTTTGGTTACTGGAAAAATACTGTAGTTGAAACCCTTGGACCGTATCGATACGGGGTATACCGTATCAGTACGCCTGTATTGAAAACGTTAGTTTAGCTACTTTAAATCATTTAAAACATTTCCAAAGCCTCTCAAAAACTTCTCAAACTTATTTTCAAGTTGTTTGGACTTAAAAACATTTTTGAAATCTTTTCAATTTAGTCCAAAACTAATTTTCAATTATTATATCAAAACAAATATCCTAACACACTTGTACAACCAATGGCAGGTGATGGACATGGACTATGGCGTGTGATATGGCGAGTTAATGTGGCACAGTGAGTAAATACTTTTTTGTGGTTGTGTTTACATGGTAAAGTCTTGAGTAATGTGGAAAGATGACGTCGACACCTCACTTTGGATGGGCAATATCCGATTTGCTTAAATGGAGAAGAAGACTTAGACCATGTTCTCCGGGCTTGCGTTCGTGCGAAGGCGGTATGAATTCAATTTGTCCGACAAGATATGCAAGCAAGCTTTTTACGGGCGATTTTACATCGTGGCTTTATGGTAATTTGAGGGGTAGCGGTCAGATTCATTTAAGTTTATAGTGATTGGAGTAGTCTATTTGCAATTGCTATTTGGGCTATATGGAAGCAACAGTGCACACATGTGTTTAAGGATGGCCTTGAGGGCTATGGAGATATTGACGGTTATATTCGACCAATGTGGGATGAAGTAAATGGCAACCAAAATAACGTTGTGCGTGGAAACCAGCCAGCACAACTAATGCAAGCTGATGCGGGAATGACAGTGTCGTTTTGGAGAGCCTTGAGTGCTGGTTGGGTATGCGCCAACACCGATGGTGCGATAGGCGGACTGAGTAACAGGTCTGCTATTGGCGGGGTGATTCGAGATGATGCCGGTGCTTGGATTTTTTGTTTTGCAAGGAGCTTGAGCATTTTCTCAGTGCTTGTTGCGGAGTTATAGGTGGCGCATGATGTTTTTAGTTATGCATGGCGGCTTGGCTATCGTCGTGTGAAATTGGGACTCAATAATGTGAATATGGTCCAAATACTAAAAGGAAAATCAGTCGCGCTTTGTTGCTAGCTTGCTTGCGGTGCTTCATAGGGATTGGGAAGTCAGAATATCTCATATACGTCGGAGTGGCAATGCTTTGGCTCGATCGGTTCGGGGGATGGATGTTTGTGAGATTGTTTATGCGCAACCACCGTCGGAGGTTCTCTCATTGCTTACGACATATCAGAGTTCAGATTAATTTTCTTTTAGTTTGTTTTGACGGGTAGTTATTAGTTTGGTGGCTTGAACGTTTATGTGATTCCTGTGTAAATATCACTACAAGTACTTTATTCATCCAGTTAGATTTAAG
Source organism: Hibiscus mutabilis (assembly GCA_019671005.1). Classification (NCBI taxonomy): domain Eukaryota; kingdom Viridiplantae; phylum Streptophyta; class Magnoliopsida; order Malvales; family Malvaceae; genus Hibiscus; species Hibiscus mutabilis. Next base: position 39,272,910 of record CM033751.1, on the reverse strand, counting down.
GAAGTTTTTAACGAGACTTGTTGTGGTATCCCTTTCCACATCAAAAAAAAATCTTAAAAATTAGAAAACTAAAAAGTATCCATATGTCAATCAACCATGAAAAAACTAAAGAGTCTTCATCCTTATGCCATTTGTAAATATTGAATCGAACCCCAAACCCGTTTTCATCTATTTCTTAGCCACTTTCTACTGCACCGAAACAAACGTGTCCAAACCTTGCATGTCTCATGCACGTATAAAATAAAATTCAGTTGATTTTTCTCATATTTCTTTCCTCGAATACATTTTCTCAAACTCTTTGCAAGTAATCGAAACCCGTAAAGAGAATTTCTTTTTTTAAAGAAAAAATGGCCCAACAACAACCTTTGAAGCCTGAAGAAGAAGCGATCAAATACGGAGATGTAATCGATGTACAAGGCGCCGCCATGATGCATACTGCCGAGAGCAACTTGCTCGGCGAAGCCAAGCAGGTAATTAAAACATATAATTACATTGATGATAAGGTAATCGAAACATTAATTAGATATGTTATAAGTAATAATGTATGCAAAATGTTTTCAACGGTTAAATCTAGAAAAATTATTAGATGAATCCGGCTCACCATGTCATCTATAGTCTCAGTCAATCAGGTTCATCCATTTCATTTTTTTTCAAGATGAATCTTCACATATTTCTTATATGTAAATAAATAGTGAATAGTTATTTAGAAGTTACTTTGAGATGAGTAGATCTTATTGGTTGGGACCACAAATAACGTGGTAAGACGGGTCCATCTAATAATTTTTTTGTTAAATATATTATTTAATTGTATATGACAAAAATAATATTATTGAATGAAATGATATAGTCTCAGTGGAGGAATTTGGTAAAAGGGTTTGAAGGGACCAATTTGAAACTTTTAAAAATTTTAGAGACTTAAATTAAAATTTCAAAAAAATTAGAGGGTTCAATTTAATTTTTCAAAAACTTTGATCTCAAATTTTTGAGAAGGTTGATGAGAATTTAAAAAAATATGGGAGATATTTAATTAAGAATATTTTATTAAATAAAATTTAATATCAATTTAAAAAAATATATATGAGGCCAATTTAAAACTTTTTTTTCAATGTGATAAGCAGGTTGCCGGACAACATAGCCATGAAGCTCCTTTGTCATCTGGGTCTTACTCAGCTTCTGAACGTAGTGGTGGTGCTGGAGGTCCCGGAAATCCAATTACGATTGGAGAAGCACTCGAAGCAACAGCTCTCACAGCAGGGAAGAAGCCGGTAGATTGGAGTGATGCGGCCGCTATACAGGCGGCGGAAGTGAGAGCCACAGGTCATTCCTCCATAATTCCCGGAGGCGTTGGTGCTGCAGCCGAGTCAGCTGCCAATCACAATGCCAAGGCAGCTACAGAAGAGGAGAAGATCAAGTTGAGTGATATCCTCTCGGTGAGTAAAGAAGCAAAACTAAAAATTTGAAGATATTAACGAGTAGTACCGAAATCCATTAATTAGCTTGGTGGTCAAGAATACTCATGTTCTACCGTTTTATATTTGGATCCTGATATTTATTTTGAGAATGTAATTATCTCTGTACGATTAAAAAAATGAGTAGTACTGAAGTGGAGTGATATAAATGAAATGCAGAATGCAAGGGACAAGCTGCCAACAGATAGGGCAGCAACAAAAGCTGACGCAGAAGAGGTGAGGGCTGCGGAGATGAGGAATATTGATCCAACGCTCGCTACACGTCCGTGGTGTGTGTCGGCTTCTGTCGCGACGGCTGCTAGGCTCAACAACAGGACTACCAACTGAACCGTATCTATCTATTTACATATCTATGTATAGCAAATATTATGCAATTTCATTGTAAAACTTTGCTTTTTTTGAAATATGTACGAATAAGACGAGAGAAAATCGCCCAACCTTGCTAAAATAAATTTCAGATTTTTCAACAGGATGATTTCTTCTTCCTTTTATAGAGTTATTTCTCCACAGATAATTGGCAACACGTAGCAATTAAGAAAACCAGAGGGTAGCACTGCTCAAGTATACCAGTTGTGGCAATAACAATCCATCGCTGCTTATGCAAATTAAAACATAAAAGCTACTAATTACTAGAGGAGTTCATGGTAGGTTAACCGTATTGTTTAGCTTAAATGGTCGGTTAACCGTTTTAGCGGTTATTGAATCCTTAATCTAACCGTTAAGTAACGGTTCAACAGTTTCATTTCCATATAATTGCAGATGTGGAAAACAAGCCACATCATCTTTGGAAAACAGTGTGCTAAATAGAACCAATGATGCCAAAAGAAATTGGACAAGGATGAACTACCTTACAGGAAATTATGTTAGTCAAGGGATTAAAATGTGCTTAAGGGTTCGTCTCTACTAGAATTGATCTCCCCAAATTGAAGGTTTCTAAACATAAAACTCCTAATGAACAAGATATTATCCAGATATTAAAGTCAAAAGATAAACAAGTTGATATGATAACAACAGAGCCTAAAGAAAAGAGAGAACAATACTCGAGAAATAGACCAATTGGGGGGAAAAGGGGAACAGAGAAGAGATGAAGGACAACCAACTTTGTTTGACCAAATGACATGCTGATATTTGAATTTAGTCCAACCAACATAAGCACTGACATCGAAACGTTGTGTCAAATTGGCACATCTATAATGTTTAGATTACCCTTAAGATCTCAGGAACAAGACTACGATGCCATGATGGCAGATCAAGAAAACAAAGTGAGTCAGCTTATGCACAATCACCTTGATGAACACTGGAAAGCAGCTTCTTAGATTCAGATTGGGGTACAAATACTGATGGCAGACGTTCCACAGCAGGACACTGTTTGTTTCTCAGAGGTAATCCAGTTGCACGGTCCTCAGAAAAACGAAGTGTGGTCTCTAGATCATCAGCTGAATAGAGTTTCGAAGTCTTGCAAATGCTATGCGTGAAGTAATCCGGATAAAGTCTTTGCTTACAGAACTAGGCGTAGCAAGTGATTCCGCTCCAGTCATCTGGTGCTACATCTCTGATGCTGCAAGGCCTGTTCAATTGCCATGCAAACTTTGCAGCCAAAAATGTCTACTAGCATGCTTAGACAAAATACAAGACAACATTTTGAGTCAGGTTAGTCCATAATCACCAGCTCATAAAAAACCAAAATCTTGAACATATTCGCATAATCGGACAAAATAAACCTGCAAAACACAAGCATTAAGTGCAGATATGAGACTTGAAGTTAGAAGACATAAATAAGTAGAGACAGAGACATATATCTCACTCAAGTAAATCAAGTTCAAATGTACATCGAATAGAGTTAACACCAAACCAACATGCCTGCAAGAAAGAACCAATATAAACCCTGTTCTAGTATTGTTAATATTACATTGAAATGCAGTTCAAGGAATCATTAACGTGGTGAAACATTCCTGAAATCCATTAGTTAAGGATTCTAGATATAAAATCACAATCTAACATTTCAAAATTATCACATACAGATCCACCTGCAGCAAGAGATGTCAGGTCTTCAAGCAAACAAACCCCTAGCTTCCCCGCACTAGTCGTGGTCTCCGTAGTCAATGATGGCTTTCCAAAAGCAAAGTTGTGTTAGGGGAAAGCTCCTGCACTCCTCCAAGAAATTACTTAACTTAAACCCTTCATCAAAACAGCAGCACATAGAAAGAATTCACTGAATTGACAGCTTTTTCTGGAACTTCACTGTATATTGCAAAAGTTTGATGCGAAACATGTCTAGGAAACCCCCTTTTTTGGCATAACCATAGCCCAAATTTCCAAATAAATTAATCCTTTTTTCACAAAAGAGATTACTGAAACTTTTATGAATATACATCAGCAATCAAATTGGTTACCGGTTAGTTCATTTTTCAGGCCTCAACTTCCAAAAGAAAGCAAGTTATTTGGCAGCTTGATTTGGAAATTTAGAAGAAGCCATGTTTGCCACCATCCCACATCGTAAAAGTAAACGAGATGGAGGGGAGGTTGGTGATTTAAATATGAGAAAAGAGGAAAATAAAACATACATACCTGGACGGGGTCAATGGGTGATCAAGGAGACTCATGGCCTAGGTTGGTGACCTCCATTGCACATCAAGGAGGTGTATCAGCCTAACATCTCCTATTTGTGGAGAGTGTACGTCATAATTTGTGGCAGTTGGGGGCTCGTGTTCGCGCGGCCCCCTCCAACAACTAAACCAATTAATAATCTTATATATTATAGAATCTGTTAATAATTCTTTATTAGCTAGCATTATTGATTTGAAATTGGACCAAAAGGATGTCTTAACTCGAAACACAACCATTAACTAAGTATAATTATGTATATATTTTTTATTTCCCCCGTAATTTAAAGGATTTTTTTTATAAAATTAGGATTGTTGGGATTTTTATATATTTTTTAAAATTAAATAGTTTTGTACACTTCTGTTCGCTATTATATTACTTTTATTATTTTAAATTGTTACAACTTATGTAATTATCATTTATAATTAAAAATAATTTTATATGTTTTTTTTTCTTCCAATTTATAAGAAATAGACTCTCAATTATGTGTTGACGCGTCAAAATATCTAACATACGACAAAAATAACTTTTTTTATGTTGGGCTTAGTATATATTTTTTAAACTTTAGGTGTTTAAAGTATTTTTTTTGTAAAAATAGGTGCCTAAAATTCTCAAAGTTATAATTTTAGGTGCCTTGCTGTTAACTACCGTTAACTTTTTTTAAAAAAAAAATATTTTTTATTTTACTTTATTTTTAATTTCTTTTATTTTTAAACTTATTTAAAAAACCTTAAATTTCCAAAATTCACAAAATACCCCCCAAATTCGAAATTCCTAACTCACCAAAACTCAAATCACGATTTGATTCGATTCGATTCCGTCGCCTTCGTCGCCGAACCACCACGGTCGTTTGCCCTATCATCCCATCACCAAAAATTGACCGAAATTGTGCAAAACGCCGGACGAAGGCCGAAATATTCAAAAATTTATTCGAACGATTTACGAGAAGCGACGGCTAAACGACGACGATTGGTGCATGAGTGTTTGGAAGATGGGAGGATGTTCCATTTCGTCGTCGAAATGGCGGCCAACGGCGGCGGGAGTGGCCGAATTAAGGAATTTAGGTATTTCAGGATTTGGAGATTTAGGAATTTTGGGCTTTTTTGGAATTTCAGGAATTTGGGTTTTTTTTTTGAAAATTTCAATTTATTTTATTTTTTAAAAAAGTAATTAAAAATAAAAAAATTAAAACTTGCCACGTGTCACATTATAATTGGCTACCAAAATTTTTTTAACAGCAATTAACACCGAGGCACCTAAAATTATAACTTTAAAAATTTTAAGCACCTATTTTTACAAAAAAAATACTTTAAGCACATAAAGTTTAAAAAGATATACTTTAGGCACTTATTTTTCATTTAAGCCTAAGATATTTTATTTGAAGGATTTATTGAAAAGTAAGTTCTCAAACAATGACTCATTTGAGATATCATTTTAAGCGGAAAACTTATTTGAATATTACATAAAATTCAAAATACCAAGTTTAATTTTATTAATAATTCAATTCACAGTAATTTAATAGATATTTATTTATTGAGTGCAATATGTCACGGGGCTAGACTTCTGAACTAGCCCGACGTGCGGCCTTAGTTGAGTCCTTAAGACAAACGATTAAGTAAGCCTGAATCCTCGACCCGAAAGATCGAATTCCGAAGGCACCGAAGAACGCAAGATCGTTCTTAGCGGAAGCAAACTATGAGATCGGCTACGAAGAACTCTGAAAGAACGCGAAAAACAAGAGTAGAACAACTCAGAGAATTTAGAGTGAATGCGCTCTCTATTACTCAAGAATAGATAAAAGAATGGATGATTACAACTGAGGTGGGGAGGCCTCTATTTATAGTTGAGTCTCATCTAATCCGACGGTCCATACTGATTTACATCAACGGCCTAGATACAACTCTACCAACCACAAGGCATAATGCCAAGAATATTCCTTAGCTATCTATTGAAAGAATCTCCTATGTTCACATAGGTGTGGATGGATAAGACTTTTTGGATCTTTTCACGGATCGGGCCAGTCTGGTGGTCTCTTCAAGCCCGAAGTGTGCCTCAGAACCTCATGGACACCTTGGTGTGCACCCTGTGGTGCTAATGACTCGGACCTGGGTTCACGGCCCGTGACAAATAGTATTAGTTGTTTAAAACTAAATAATTATGATTAAGATGATGAAAATAATTATCTCCCAAATTATTGATATTTTTTTCATTCTTACCATGATATATGGTTTTTTAACATATGTATACAAGATTAGTCAAAACGCGCCTGGGATTTAAAGAATCTGGATTTGATAATTACTTGTGTTTTGTTTTAATGCCTGATTTCAACCAATTTTTTAGTCAGACAAATATGGGAAATCGATTAGTGTTAATCTATTGCGGGTTTTGATTTTGTTTTTCTCCTTCCAATTTTCCTTGTAAAATGCAGATCCATCCATCCTTTTCATTTTAAATCAATAGGTTCCAAAAGAAGGGAGAAAAGGCTCGACGCATTTAAGCAGCTGCAGGGAGTTTGGATTTTTTTTTTAAAAATACGGTGGGAAAGTGATTTTAAATAGTGATTTTGAATTGTTTGATTTAAAATAAGAGTATTTGTTATTGCTGTCAAAAAGTACTTTTAAATAAATAAAATATCTACTTTAGACATTCTTTTTGAAAATATAAAAAGATTGGTGATATAAACTAGAGTATTAAGCAACTTTACTTAAAAGTGCTTTTAGAAAAGTTAAAAACTAAAAATTTTAGCTTTTAAAAAATACTTTTCAAACTAAGCTGAAAATTATTTTTTACCTAAAAAACCATATATTTTTCATTATTTTTTGTATCAAACCAGCTTTTAGAGTCAAAAGCTGATTTGAAAATCCATGCAAAATAAAGCTGCAGTCGCTAAAAGAATATGTCTACTTCATGTTGAACTTTTATCCCACACCGAAACAATACACGGGAGGATAATAAGCGTGGTCCTATAAATTAGAAGCAACTAGCACCATTTCAATGTACTTATCTGGATGGAGTCTATGGGTGACCAACAAGGCACATGGCCTAGGTAAACGACTTCCATTGCACTTGGGAAGGGCGTTTGTCTAAGGTCTTCTCAAAGTAGGAGATCCTACATCATAATTTGTGGTAGTGGGGGCCTGTTTTACGTTCTTGTATTGCCAAATTATTTAGTTATTGATCATTTGGGTTTAGTTGTTTTGAATTTATCTCAAATTATAAAAGCTACATTCGCTCCCTCCCAATAAATTTTGCTTTGTTTAATCATTGCAACAAGCAGAGAGATTTCAATGCAAAGACCCAAGTGGAAAAAGAGAAGCTGCTAGCCTTCTACTCAAATGATATGGCATGCTGTGTGAAAATTAAGGGTTTTTTTTTAAATGTTATTATTATTCATATAGTTATCTATAATTAGGATTAATTATGTATATTATTTTTTAAATGTTATTATTATTCATATAGTTATCTATAATTAGGATTAATTATGTATATTATTTTATACTTTTATTTTCCCCATACTTTTAAGGGGGGTTTTAATTCTAAAAATGTTGTAATTTATATAATTATTTTTTATAACAGTACTATTTTTTAAAATATTTTAGAACTGTTATAATTTATGTAATTATCTTTTATAATTACAAAAAATTTGGAATACTTCTTTATACTATATTATTATTATTATTATTATTCGATTTCCTTTATTTCAATGATTTTTTTTATATTTTGAAATAATTTTTATAATTTTATTTGAATGAACTATATGGATGATCACCTCATTACGAGAACGGTTCTAATTTGACTATCAAAATTATTAATAATGTCAATAATGAATTTGTTTAGCGGTAATGCTCTATTATGTACTCCAAACTGGCATGGGTTTGAATCTTATCTCAGCCTTATTTTTACTTTTTTAATTTCCCCCCATAAATTAACTTTTAATAAAGCTGTAGATTTTGAATCAGGAAATGAGCTTGACTCAATAGCTATGGTTGTTGAAATATGATAAATTGATATAATATATAAATAATAGGTACTAAATGCGTTTTCATATAATTTTATGTTATCTGTTATTTCACTCGGGTAGTTTTCGCCTTTATTTTATGCTTTTAGAATTTTCTTATATTTTTTAAGGAAATATATTTCAATTAATCATGTGTTGCCACGTCAGTATATCTAACAACCAATGAAAAACTGTCACACCAATAATGTAACGTTCGTTATCTGTATAAGAGCTTAGTTGATATGTTATTTTATTTCAAATGTTTATTTGAGTACAAATTTTCAAACAACTCAGTTGAGATATCATGTCACATAATGGCTTACTTGATTATTGCATACAAATTCTAGAGACCAAATCTAATTTATTAATAATTCAATTCACAATAATTTAATATAAATCTATTTGTTGAATGCAAGTGTATTAGGTGTTTAAAACTAAATAATGGTAATTAATATGATGAAAATAATTATCTCCCAAATTATTGATTATATTTATTTTCATTCTCACGATCATCTAAGGTTTAACATATTGGGAAAATTACATGGTTGGTCGTCCAACTATTATCCTTTTCTTGTTTAGGTCACTCAACAAATTTTTTCGTTAAAACCATCCCTCACATTAGATAGGTTTCTTATTTTGGTCCCTCTCCATTAAAAAGCTAACGGTAATACTGACGTGGCAATTTTTAAAATATTTTGTAATCAGTTCTCTCTCCTCCCTACATTTTTTTGTTTAATTTTATTCAACCAATCATGTGGTGACACATGTCTCCACCATATTGATTGAAAAAACCCCAAAGAAAAATCAAAACAACACCTTGCTACATGAAGGGGCAGTGCAAGAACCAACGGTAGGGGAGTGATTCGAACATAATACCTCATTGATAAAATTTTAAATATTTAATCACAAAGCTAAACTAATAAATTATAATAATTTTCACTTAAATAATATTTAACTAAATTGCGTTTAAAATTAAAAATCAAACTAGATTTATTTTTTTCACTTTGTTTGATAATAACAAAACTAATTAAATATTTATTTATTTTTATAAAATTAATATTCAATTAATAATATTTATTTCTGATAGAATGTAATTTTGTAAATTATATGTAATAGTTATTAAATGACTTAAAATTTAAATCGAAATAATTATTTTTAAATAATATTTATTTATTATTGAATATAGAATTTAAATGATTTAAAAATAATATCCTAATTTTAAGTCATTTAAAATAATAAAAAATATAATTTAAAAGTTTATATTCTATCATAAATTAATAGTATTAAATTAATTTTAAAATAATTTAATATCTAATTTTATAAAATAAATAAATAGTTATTTAATTAATTTTGTTATTATCGAACAAAGTGATAAAATTTAAATCTAGTTTGATTTTTAATTTAATAAAAAATTAGTTAAGTATAATTTAATAACTTTTTACTTTAACTTGGTGACTAAATACTTAAAAATTTATCAATGAGGTATTGAGTTCGAGTCGCTCCCCTACCTTTTATATTTTATTTTGTGTTGTTGCTAACTTATATACGTTAAATATAAATGTTAGTGGAATTGAATTAAAAATTTGGCTTAGCACCGTTGGTTCTTGCGATGTTCTTTCATGCTATTGTGTGCAGGTTTGATTCCTAGCTGTAACAAGGTGCGGTTTTGATTTTTCATTGGGTTTTCTTCAATCAATATGGTGGAGACACGTGTCATCGCATGATTGGTTGAAGAGAGAAATGATTGAAAAATATTTTAAAAATGTCACGTCAGCGCTATCGTTAGTTTTTTAACGGAGATGGACTAAAATAGGAAACGTATCTAACGTGAGGGACGATTTTGACGAAAAAATTAGTTGGGTGACCAAAATAAGAAAAAGTGTAATAGTTGGGTCTTGGGTGACCACCCGTGTAGTTTTCCCTAATATATTTATGCATAATTAGTCAAACACCTGGTGATTTAATGAATTATCGTTTGAAGATCTACTAATTGACATAGTAGCTAAGAATGCTTATGTTATTTTATCTTGTATGTGTTCGAATCTCGACGTAAAAACATAATATCTTTATTTAATAAAAAAATGAATTGTTGTTTCGCGCGACCCCGTCCTATCTCAGCACAATCCGAATTATTCTCTGTATTTTTTTTCTAGGTAAATAATCTGTTGGCAGAAATTTTAAAAAAAGAGTAAATTATTTAAACAATTTATTATTATATTGTGCCAGTCAACAAAGTGATGTGTAGGGAATTGGATTTTATAATGTTGAAGAGCCTGCTAAGCTGCACAGGTGAATTTGTGAACCCTTCTTATTAAGTTAAATGAAAACTTTCACAACAGGGATACAAGAATTGTTTAGGTGCTGAACTTGTGTTTTGTTTTAATGCCTGATTTTCAACCGCTTTTTTAGTCAGACGAATAAGACTGGGAAATCGATTAGTGTAATCCATTGGGGTTTTTGTTTTTTTTTCTTCTTCTTCCACATTTGTTTGTAAAATGCAAAACCCATATCTTCATTTTAAACCAATTCAGCAGTTGCAGGAGCTAAAAGAGTCTCTATAGTCCATGCTGAATCACTATCCCACACAGAAGCAATACGCAAATGGGGAACAAGCATGATCTTATAAATAAGAAGCAACCAGCAACTTTACAACATACTTACCTGGACGGGGTCAATGGATGATCATCAAGGTTCATGGCCTAGGTAAGCGACTTCTATTGCACTTGGGATGGGCGGTTGCCTAAGGTCTCCCCAAAGTGGGAGAGCCTACGTCATAATTTGTGGTAGTGGGGGCCTGCGTTCGCGCGGCCCCTGTCCAACTTTAGTTAAACTTTGTATTTTCATTGCCGTCTGAATGGGATTTAGATTATTTGTAGGACCTTACATGTCTGAGTTCTCAACATTCATTTCTCAAACAAGTTAAAAGAGAGTTATAGACAAGAATTCTGAGGAATTAGATTTTCAAATTTATTGAATCTCGAGACCAACAAGAGATATGCTTTCTATCCACAAGCCAATCAACAACACGAGCTGTTTTGAGTATTGTATTTAATCTCAGAATGTTATGAGAAGTCCAGAATGTAATGATTTGAAACATGTCTTGTTTTCTGTTTAATCTCACAACAGAGGGGCTTCACCACCATTGTTTGCCCTTATTCCAACAATATAAACAGTAAAGTAATTTTGAGAATCCATCCATATGAAAGATTATCATGCCGCTTGACAACCAACTTCTCATCTCCATTACACCGTATAATTGGGTACATTTCTAGGCTCGAAAACCATGTTTTCTACTTCACGCTTCACAGACTCGAAGAGCACAGAAGAGAGAGTACGCTCTCCGAAGCTAGGGAAGACCACCTGTTTAGGTTCCAAATATTAAAGAATAGGAAAGTATCGTATCAAGTCATCATTTCATGTATATCCCGGGACAGTGAAGTCGAAATGTGACCATAACCTTTGATGACAGTATTTATCTTTCTGGTATTTACCTTCAATGACGTGCTTTGACAAAATATGCAGGTTCGACTTCAAAAATAAACAAATAGACTTACAACAATGAGTTTCCCAGCATTCTCTGGCTTCTTGGCTATCTTAATTGTAGCAGCAGCACCAGATAATATATCGAAGAACGAGCCCAAAGGAACTTGTGAATTCAGTTTACGGATTAATAAGTACCGTTAAAGCTATTGATTTCCTTATCAAATTATCTAATATATATAAATCATAGTAGAAAAATCTATGCTACTCCAACTCATCATTTTTGTTGAAGTAATAGCGTCCGACACATATTCGGACATAGAGAGGCAAATATGACCTTCAAATGTTTTTCCAAATAGATGGTACACTTGGAAAAAAAAATTAAATATACCTTTATGGGATAAGTACTTTACACTCGCACCAGAGTCTGATAACATAGTGTGAACATAACAAAAATGGGTAATGAATTATGGCATGGGAAAAATGCATTGCATGCACATTTACATGCCTATGGATAACAGCATATAATATATATTGATCCTAGAAGGTAAGAAAACAGGTAGTAAATTTGAACATACCCGAGACAACTATCTGTATTTAACACTTACACTAGAGTCTAAGTAAACATGGATCAAAACTGCTATTTCAATGAGGTTTATCTGGATTTGGTCAGGCTTGCCCTTGATGTTAACTTTATCAGTTTCATTTCTACCACAAAAGGCTAATTTAGCCGCAAAAAGAACAGGTTTCAATTCGAACTATTCCACATATCTTTATCTTCCCAAAGCTCTACGTTTTCTGGTTCTGCACGGCTAGCAAAGCTAAACCAAGTGTTACCGTTGAACTGGTAGGCAAATCTTACTTGATTCATATGTGTAGAAAGCTGTTTTCTGATGAGTTACAATCGACTCTTCATTGAAATATTGTTTTGTTTAATCTTGCAACAAGCAGATAGGCTTCAATGCCATGGCCAGATCCCCTTCCTCTAATCTATAGAAAATCTAATACAGCAAAACTACCTTATTTTTAGTGTTTCCTGATAACCCTAGGAGAAAAAGAGAAGCTTCCACCGGAAAGATTGGCATGTTGTTTGAAAACTGAGTTAACAAAGACCACATGTTTAGGTTCAAAATTCAAAGATTAGGATATTCTTAATGTATTCTTTGATGATATTTTAGGTTCAATTAAGGATTTTCCTTGAAACCCAAGTGAATACAGGCAGATCGTGGAATTGCAAGTGAAGGGAAAAACCCACTTTAAGTTTAGAGCAAAGAGATATTTTATGCTGAGGCAATATCCCACATTGAGGAAATACAGGTGCGGACCACTTGTTTGGATCTATAAATAAAAGGCAGCTACCAACCGTGTAACATACTTACCTGGACGGGGTCAATGGACGATCATCAAGGTTCATGGCCTAGGTAAGCGACCTCCATTGCACCTGGGAGGGGCGCTTGCCTAAGGTCTCCCCAAAGTGGGAGAGCCTACGTCATAATTTGTGGCAGAGTGGGCCTGCGTTCGCGCGGCCCTTCCAATTTTAAGTATAATAGTCTGCTTTCTATTGTCTTCCGAAGACGGTTTCAGGCAATAAATTTTTGAATTATTCAAATCAACGTTCATTTCTTAAGCTAGCTAAAGATGGTTTTCAATGGAAACATCATATTATATTCTTCATACAGAAAAGAGTTCTGATTCTTCATTTCCAGAGACCATAATTGAGATATGAATAATCTTGAATGACTTGTTTGGTTTCTAGTGGTTATGAAGAAATCCGAGGAATTAGATTTTCGATTGAAACATCATAATTTATTGAATCTCAAGACCAACAAGAAATCTGATGTTTCTATCCATAAGCCAATCAACAACACGAGCTGTTTCGAGAATTAATTTAATCTCAGAAAGATATGAAAAATCTAGAATGTAATGATTTGAAACATGTCTTGTTTTTTGTTTAATCTCACAACAGAGGGGCTTCACCACCATTCTTTGCCCTTATTACATCAATTTAAACACTAGACTAGTAATTTTGAGAATCCATCCATATGAAAGATTGACATGCCGCTTGACGATCAACTTCTCATCTCCATCATACCATATAATCATTGACATCTTTGAAGCTAGGATTGGGTACATTTCAAGGCTCGAAAACCATGTTTTCCGCGTCACGTTTCACAGACTCGAACAGCACAGAAGAGAGATAACGCTCTCCGAAGCTAGGGAAGACCACCTGTTTAGGATCCAAATATAAAGAAGATAAAGGCAGCTTAAACTTAGCTTTGGGTGCTAGAAAATAGAAAAGTATGTACCAAGTCATCATTTCATGTATATGCCGGGATGGTAAAGTCTGAATGTTACCATAACCTTTGATGACAGTATTTATCTTTCGTGGTGTTGTGTTCAATGGCATGCTAAGACAAAATAATGCAGGATCGACTTAAAAAAATAAACAAATAGATTTACAACAATGAGTTTCCCAGCATTCTCTGGCTTCTTGGCTATCTTAATTGCAGCAGCACCGGATGATATACTGACCTGTAATACATGTTCCAAACAATTATCAATATCGGAAATCGCAGAACAGCCCAAAGGAACTTGTGAATCCAGTTTACCGGTTAATAAGTACCATTAAAGCTATTGATTTCCATTACAAACTATATCGCTTTAAGTTAAGAAACTTACCAACAATCCTTCCTTCAAAGCAAGTTGCTTTGCAGTTTCAATAGCTTCTTCACTCGATATCTGCAGTTATACAAGTAACAATCATTACAACAAATAACAATAGATAACAGCATATAATATGTATTGATCCTAGAAGGTAAGAGAACGGGAAGTAAATTATGGTATAGGAAAATAGCTTTTATATCCCACACTGACCGAAACATAATCATAATAAATAAGTACAACTGAGACTTACTTGAACAATGTCATCGAGTAAATTGACATCTAAGACACCAGGAATGAAGCCAGCACCGAGTCCTTGAATCCTGTGTGGACCTTGAACATTAAAAATGCAGCAGTTCATCAATAGGTACAACTTTGTTATAAAATCTTATGTTAGCATAAAGAACAAAAGGAAACAAGTTTCGGTTAATAATGCCAGATCTATGAGACTAAAGACAATATTAGCATGCTGGTTATTACGGGAAAATATATGGAAATCTTGAGAAAAAAACTGTGACAATACTCGCACCCGATTTCGAGTAACATAGTTCCTATCTACTCAGCTGGATGTTACAGATTGTAGAAAACAATGGAAGTGCAGAAAATAGAATACACATTACGAAGAACAATGCAGAAAAGAAGCACTGTAACGTTACAACTTACCTGGTTTCCCTCCGGAAAGCACTGCACTTTCACCTGATTCCACACCAACGAGCTGAACAAAAAGATAAGGGGCAATATAAGCAATACAAAAGCATACTCGTGTGCAAACATGATTCAGTAATTGAAGTCAAAATTTATTCTCTCTAATTGATCATCAGAACATCTAACCTTAATGTCAGGATTCTGCTTTTTGAGATACTTCCCTGCTCCGGTTACAGTGCCTCCGGTCCCAATACCCGAGACAAGTATATCTATCTTCCCTCCAGTGCCTTTCCATATCTCTGGTCCGGTTGTCTCGTAATGTATCTAAATCAGGAAAGAAGAATCAGATCATGACACCCTCCTAGACTCCAACCAAAATATGCATGGAAAATGTTACAATATGGTACCTTTGGGTTGGCAGGGTTTTTCAAATTGCTGAAGAATGTAAGAATTAGGCGTCTTTGCATGAATTTCTTCAGCTTTCTGAACAGCCCCTTTCATACCCCGAGCTGGATCTGTAAGAACTAGCTCAGCTCCAAAAGCTCGGAGAACCATTCTCCTTTCTAAACTCATTGAAGAAGGCATTGTAATTATAAGTCTGTAACCCTTAGCAGCTGCCATGAATGCCAATCCTATCCCGGTATTACCACTGGTTGGCTCAATCAGGACGCTCTTTAGCATATAGGAAAAAAGGAAATTATGTAAAGTTAAAGCTTCTCTGTTAAGTTTATTACTCAAAACTACTAGGAATTATAACACTGAGACAGTCCTACTTTTGCACATAAAAATATTGAGGTATAGAAGTAAAAGGAACAAAAATAAAAGCTATGCTGCTCCAACTCTTCATTTTTCTCAAATTACCCATGTCCAACACCTGTGCCCGATGGCCCGATGCATATTCAGACATGGGGAATGGATATGATCCTCATTCCACGAAGACTCCGAATATATGGAAATCTTGAAGAAAAAAAAATAGAACATACATGCGTCACAAATGTACTGGTGCTCAACACTTACATCCAAGTCCGAGTAACATAGTATATAAGGCCTGGAGACTTCAACAGAAACGCTTTTTCAAGTTGACAACAACGCATAATTTCATCTTATGGCACGGTGACAATAGTATATTCTGCTAGAAACTTTGAAGAGTTATATGAAACCTATGTTATCCCCAATCTTCATTTTTCTTGAAGAAACCGTATCTGACACATTACAGACATGGGTATGGGGATATGACCCTCCAAATATTTGAAAAATCATGTATAAATTTGAACATACCCGAGACAAATATTATTTAACACTTACACTAGAGTCTAAGTAAACATGGATCAAAACTGCTATTTCAATGAGGTCTCATGTCGCAACAAGTTTGGATTATCATTAGCATCTTTTAGCTAGAAAGATCAAAATGAATAAAACAATCATTCTATTTGGATACGCCAAACTTAAAAAACATTTTCCAGCAATAAGGCCTATCATTGTTAGGCATAAGAAACTAGAGAAGCCGATGCATAATTTTACTTGCAAAGGCGACTAACATTAACTCGACAATTCCAGTCCATAAATGTCTAGGAGAGAAATATCCAAATACCAACCTCTCCTGGTGTAATGAGACCCTTCTTCTCTGCATCCGCAATCATACTATATCCGATCCTGAAAAGCAAAGAAGGGTTTGCATCTCATCAAAGATTATAAACTCAGTCCTAAATAATTGAATGCGGCATAAAATCATTGTTAACAATAAATCTTGTTCCACATATTATATGACACATCTTTGAATGGCCAAGTGGAAATAGTTCAATACCTGTCCTTGACACTGGAGCAGGGTTCCAATGCCTCCAACTTAGCAGCAATCGGGGCCACACATCCATCGACAACTTTGTTCAGATATACCAGCGGCGTATTACCGACCAATTTTTTAAATCAAACCGAAGAAAGTTAACAAGGTTTGCAATAGTTTCCTTAAATTAAACAAAAATCAATCGATGTAATTTTATTAACGAAGATGAACATTGGCTTACTTCAGTAACGTCTTTGGCAATTAAAATCTTGTCTTCCATTTCCTCTCAAGTAATTGCACAAGCATCATCGCAGAGCTAAATTGTTAAGCACAACAAACCAAACTAATGGAGAATTGATACAATTTAAGTAATTTAAGAGTAATTAGAAATATCAATTGGTGAGACTTGAAAATATTTGTATTAATCTACAACTGGAGTACAAAACAGGCTTTTCACGGCAGAGGAATAAAAATAACTCACATGTGCTACAGTAACCAATAAAAAAATAAACAAAAACCAAAGTTTTACAGATTTTAAAGCACCCAAATTTCCAGATTACAACTTTTCCACAGAAAAGCAGTGGGTTTTTAACCCAGCAGAATCCTTGAGTGAAAAATGATAGATAAGCTAAAATAAATGTTAGAAACTATAATTTTGCAGATGTTAAAGTACCCGAACTCCGAGCTTGCAACTTATAATCTAAGGAAAGGCAGTGTTTTGTAAGCAGAGTTTTAAGAGTAGAATTATGATAGATAAGCTAAAAAGAAGAGCTTCAAAGACTTGACCTTTTCTAAACTGAGAAACTTGAAAATTCCTCTGTAGATGAAACTCAGAGAGAATTTGCGGGGATTTTATGGTGGTGCAGACCTGCAGTCGTCAATATTTTCCTCTTAGAAAATAAAAATATTATCTGGGCTAGCCAGCTGGCTGATATTAAAAAAAAAAACATTTTCTTTTATATTATTTCTTGCTTAACTGTATCTGCTGAAAGAGGAAGTTTGTGTATCTGGCGTTAGGCCACGACGAAAAGTCGAAATTATTCCTTATAAAAAATAGTAGGGTAAACTACACTAGTAGTCACCAAACTATAGTTTCTTTTTTATTTTGGTCACTAAACTACTTTTTTGGCAAAAACATCACTAATATTATGTTTTCTTCCTATTTTGGTCACCGGTCGTTAAAAACGTAACAATTTTGCTGACGTAAAATTTTATTTTATTTTTTTAATTTTCCATGTCATTTCTTCTCTCTTCTCGTAAGTAATATATGTTGTTTTATAATATTTTTATTCAAACTAATAGGATGGTGACAAATGTCACTGTCCGTTAGTGGAATAAAAATAATAAAAAATCAAGTCCCTTATGCAGCCAGAGAGATATTACCCCTATTTTTTCACCCAATTAAGATCTTATACTCTAAAATTTCATCAATTAAGCCATTTGACCAACTTTGACATCAATTTTTGACGATTTTTTGAGATATTACCGCCATGTAATACACTACAGTTTTGTCATGTGACGTTTACATGTTTTTTAGAAAAAAATATTTTTCTTATATTTTTATAAGTTTTTTAGAATTTTTAGATTTTTAAAGATTTTTTTAAATAATTTTTTTTTTGGAAATGCTAAGTGACAACATTTAACACGTCACGCTGCATCAAATGGTCCAAAAAACTGTTAAATTTAACTGTCAACATTGGTCAAAGGGCTTAATTAATGAAATTTTGGAGTATAAGAGCTTAATTGGGTGAAAAAAGTTTAGGGGCTTAATTGATTTTTTCCCCCAAAAGTTTAAGGGCTTGTGCCTATTTTTATCCAAATACTCTTAAATTTTAGTATAATAATTTAGGGTAAAGTACACAAATGGTTACTAAACTATCTCTAAAAATACAAAATGGTCATCAAATTTCAAAAATTACATAATGAGCATTAAACTTTAGTTTTTGTCACAAAATGGTCATTGAGCCGTTAGCTGTCATTAATTGGGTGATGTGTCAGTTACAAAAATTTGAATAATATAACATTTAATTCTCTAGACACATTTAATCAGTTTATTCCTAATTTAACCATTATTATTGATATCTAAATTGACTAGATGTGTAAATATTGAGGATTAAATATGTTATTATATAAATTTTTGTAACTGCCCGTCTCCCAGTTAACGACAGTTAACGGTCTAGTGACCATTTTGTAATAAAAACTATAGTTAATGACCATTATATAATTTTTGAAAGTTTAGTGACCATTTTATATTTTTAGGGATAGTTTAGTGACTATTTGTGTACTTTACTCAATAATTTAACCGTAAGTGTAATAATCTTGATCGATTATCAATTATTGAAAAAATTGGATGAACCGAACCGACTGTAATCGCCCAAATGCCACCCACCGCATACAAAAGGTCACTGTGGTCATTTCATCCAAACCTAAAAAGAAGGCTGTCGTCACCGTACAATTTCACAGCCTGTCGCCCAGATCTCAAGCTTTCTCTCATCTCATTTCCCTCTTCCAACTTCCAAAACCCTTCTTTTCTATCTGAAATTTAAATTCTTCATCGTTACCGCGCCGGCGATGGGAGTTCCAGCGTTTTACAGGTGGTTAGCGGATCGGTACCCGCAATCGATCGCCGACGTGATCGAGGAAGAACCGAGAGAAGACGCTAACGGAAATCAAATACCAGTTGACGTCTCTAAGGCTAATCCTAACGGTCTCGAATTCGATAATCTTTACCTCGATATGAACGGGATTATTCACCCTTGTTTTCATCCGGATGGCAAGGTAAATTTGTAAAAAAAGAGTACCTTCAGAATTTATGTTTCTTTGGAACTTTTTTTTGTTTACTTCAATGACTGCAAGTGGTTTATCTGTGGATTTGAATTTTTTTGAAGAGCTGTAATGTAATTTTGAGTTTTATGGATTATGATTTATGAACAGTTGGAAATTTGCTCGTAGGTATGTTAGCGTTCAGCAAACGTAATTGGGTAATATTATGTTGTTTTATGAAGTGAAGTATGATGCTAGGATTAGGCTCTGCACAGAGTAGTGATTTTGGTATGGTTATCTTGCAAAGTGTACCAAAATGCTTTGTTCTTGAAAGCAAGTAATATGAATTTGCAGGTAATCAAGCGGTGGATTGCTGATTGGTGTTATGTTAGTATGATTTTGATTGTCATATCACATATGTGCAAACAATTTATCTTGAATACTAACATACACGTGCACACATATTCTGGTGCTTTATGCTACAGGGGATTGACCTGTGGTCCACTTGAATTAAGAGCCAAACACTCTATCTACATATCAACTGTCCTTGGCCTTGATTTTTTTCCCTTTTATTTTGTGTGCTCGTAAGTTACAGTTTGCTTTCCTTTGTTAGTATGGTATGGGTCAACTAGCCTCAGAAAGCATATTCTTGAATGTGTTATACATGTTATGTATGGTTAGACTGCTTCCCTTTATTAACACAATCTTGATTATTGATGTATCGACTTTTTTTGGTCTATTTCTTTCTATTTTTTGCTTGACCTTAATCGCTACTGGATTTTGTTCACCAATGACTGTTTAATGTGCGTACAGCCTTCACCTGCCACTTATGATGATGTATTCAAATCGATCTTTGACTATATTGACCATCTCTATTCATTGGTTCGTCCTAGAAAGCTTCTGTATATGGCAATTGGTAGGATTGATTACATGCTTAGTCAATTTTCTTTTAACTTTTTAGTTTTTTTTTTCTTTAATTAACTTGTATATATTTAAAAAATTTGTAGATGGCGTTGCACCTAGAGCTAAAATGAATCAACAACGTACTCGACGCTTTAGAGCTGCAAAAGATGCTGCCGAGGCTGTAAGTCTTGGCATTATTTAATGGATCCGGATTATCCAATTCAGTTGATTTATCTTTTGGTTGTTTATGTCATCTTAGGCAGCTGAAGAAGACAGATTGAGGGAAGAATTTGAGGCTGAGGGGAAAGCTTTGTCCCCTATGGAGAAACCTGAAACATGCGACTCTAATGTTATTACTCCCGGCACTCCATTTATGGCTGTTTTATCTGTAGCACTTCAGTATTACATACAATCTAGGTTGAATCGTAATCTTGGCTGGCGGACTACAAAGGTGTGAAGGACATTATCCCTTTCTAGCTTCAGAGATTGGATGATTCCTTGCAAAGTGGAGTAATCCTTTCGGTGTATTTTACTATATACATTGGCTTTCAGGATACTTTTTTCTATTTAAATTTATTTATGGGGCTGCATTGGGTGATTATTTGAAGGTTATTCTTTCCGATTCAAACGTTCCTGGAGAGGGAGAACACAAGATTATGTCATACATTAGGTTACAACGTAACCTTCCTGGCTTCAATCCAAACACACGGCACTGTTTGTACGGTCTGGTGAGAGTGCATTTCAAGCTAACCCCAAACTCCTACCATTCCTGATTTTTTTTTGTCCTTAAATATTTCAATTGTGGTTTTAGTTTATTACTTGGTTTGTCATAATCAGGATGCTGATTTGATCATGTTGTCCTTAGCCACCCATGAGGTTCACTTTTCAATTTTAAGAGAGGTCAGCATTTTGTTTACTTAATCCCATTCTTGGTGTCCGATAATTTGTTTTAATGGTCGGTTAATTCATTTACCTTTGCTGTACAGGTGATCACTCTTCCTGGGCAACAAGAAAAATGTTTTTTATGTGGTCAAGTTGGTCATCTGGCAGCCGAGTGTCATGGTAAGGCAGATAATGGAAATGGAGAATGGAATGCTGTGGATGATACACCAATCCACAAGAAGAAATATCAGGTTTAAAAGTTAAAACACTTCATTTAGGCCTTACAAGTACAGTTCCCCTTCCTGTTTGCATTTTGGCTTATACAGTGCTGATTTAATTCATTGTGTCTACAGTTCCTTAACGTATGGGTGTTGCGAGAATATCTGCAATATGATTTGGAGATCCCCAACCCTCCATTTGCGATAAACTTTGAACGGATTGTGGATGATTTTGTTTTTTTATGTTTCTTTGTTGGCAATGACTTCCTTCCGCATATGCCAACATTAGAAATCAGGGAGGTATGCTATTACCATAGTTTTACCTCCTGATTTTTGTTTATTCTATATCATTATGCTTCATATGAATGTTTTTCTGTTTCAGGGTGCTATAAATCTCCTGATGCAAGTTTATAGAAGGGAATTTGCTTCTATAGGTGGTTATCTTACTGATGCGGGTGAGGTAAAATTTCCCTTTTCCTATGCATCTACCAAGTCTTAATTTTCTATAAGATAACGAATGAAAAAATATCCATGAAATATCAAGTCATCAACTAGAGTGTTTTTTGCCCCTGTAAAAAACAGTTGGGAGTGGAGAACCTGCTATCATTTGTCATGTATTGTTTGTGGATTAAAGGAGAATAATAATTTCCATTTGACCTGTTTATCCTCAAAATTGTTGCTCATCTGACGAAGAGGAGAAATGAATTCAATCTCCAGTCCAAGACAAATCTATATTGTAGTCTCTTCATTTCTTTTTAGTCGGGTGGGCTAGTCTGCATTAATACCATTGCACGTTGATAAAAGTATTACTCTGTCTCTTGATAATTGACCATTTCAAGATTACCATGTTGAGAGGGTTTGGTTTACAAAATTGTGACATACAATAAAACAAAATAGATAATGTATATGCTGTCTTTGTGAGAGTGTTTATATGTTTGTATATACATATTCATTTTGTCCTGGAAGAATATAATTTGTTGCTTGAGATTAGAAAGAATTATTATTATTAATTGCTTTCTCAATAAGAAGTTAGGATTGTAATTTCTTGTGGTTGCTAATATCAATCCTTTTGCAAATACAGGTTTTGTTAGATAGAGTGGAATGTTTTATTCAATCTGTTTCGGTTTATGAAGATCAAATCTTTCAGAAGAGGACTCGTATACAGAAGGCGAGTTGCATTTTCCATGCTTCAATAAATTATTTGCATCTCTTGTCTAGTTGAGAACCAGGACATAAAATTTTTGTGGTTCTATTAAGTTCGATATATGTATTTCAGTACGATGACTGACTTGATGCTATAGAATTTCATTTTTTCTGTAGAAATTAAACTATACCCTGTTTCTCATGAAGCACTTCTTTATCTTGTATTGTTTTTGATGATGTAGCCTTAATTAGAAATAGTTGCTTGCTTAAAAGGAGGGAGACAATGTGGACCAAAATTTGAATGATTTATTGTTCCTTCCCAGAAACTAAAACATATATGCAGGAACATGTAAACATTCAAACTTGAATACAACCAACAACAGGAACATGCCTCATATCTAGAAAAAATCATTTAGCTAACGACACTTATAGGAGTGTAAAGGAAATTGCTCGAAGGCAAGGAGGAATGTAACATCCAAGTCTTAATAGTACATTTGTAAACGTTGAAGTTCAGTGATTTTGGCATTTTTATGAAATCTAATGTGAATCATTGGTGGTTTATCATGCACCTCTTCTTCAGTTCTTTTCTATCATATAAAGGTCTCTACCGGCCCTAATTTTTTTTTACTTAAGTTGGTGGATCACTGATTTTCAGGCATATGAGAATAATGAGCAAATGAAGCTTAAAGCAAGAGGAGAGGGCTCTGAGGAGGCACAGGCACCTGTTGTAGATAAGGTCTCAATTCCTTTTAAATTACAGACCTGAGTTTTAGAATGGAAGTTTTAATAAAGATTGAATTGCTTGGATTATAGAATCAAATAAGAGATTAAATGTTAGTAATGCCATGGTTTGAAGGTTATTAAACTACCTCACATAGACTTAAATCTTAAAGTGATTTGAATTTGATGATACCTATGATTCTGTTGATGAGCTCTGAAATATTTTGGATATAAGTTCACTGATTTTGTTAGTTGTTAATTTTGTTGAATTTTATTTTCTGTAAACTTATTCTGATATCCATTTTATCTGAGAGTTTAACCTGTCCCCACTGTTGGTCTTATAATCCATAAGGTAGAAAAGTGAAAGGGAAAGTTATTGCAAGGAGAATCTGATGCAAGCACTAGATGCAATCATTGGGCAATTCAGAAATTTCTGGTGGTTTTGGTTATATAAACTTCTTGTATTGTAATGATCTAACTTCTTTTCCCAGATTAAATTAGGGGAACCAGGATACAAAGAAAGATATTATGCTGAGAAATTCAATGTATCAAACCCAGGGGAGATTAAAGAAGTTAAAAGAGATGTTGTAAGTTTAATCTTTCTATTATATGATAAGTTTCTTGCTACAATTCACATGTATGATAATGTTATCCTTTAGAAGAAGTGAAACAGCAGTCTCAACCTCTTGCAGGTTTTGAAGTATATTGAAGGTTTATGCTGGGTATGCCGCTATTACTACCAAGGTGTTTGCTCTTGGCAATGGTTAGTTTGATGTGAACTGGAGCTGAAAATGTTAAATTTGTTTCTGGCTATTTTTCATTTTGCTAAAATAATGGATTGAGATCAAATACCAATTTGAGCATACGTATATACTAGTGGAAATGCTTACTTGTCCTATTCCCTCTAATGCTTGTCCTTTCATATCTTGTTTATTTACCCACTTAGGTTTCCATTATTTAAACTAGTAACTTACTAGTGATTTTATGGGATAGTTGAGGAATATCAAATATAAGCTTTTGCTATGTACTCACAAATCAGTTCATGCTGTTTGCTATCGTCTTGTAAACAGTTGAGAGATTTTAGGTATAAACCATGGGGAGAGAGATAGGTTTATGCCATCTGATACATCTTCTTGGTAGCTCAGACTGGGCTTCTGTAGCATAGGCATGCATATATATGTGTGTCAAGATGTGGTTTTGACTTGAAATTTCTTGATGTGACCTACCAAGTAGTTTAATATATGCTAAATGTTTTATGTTGTGTTTTTCTCCCCTTTTTAGCTGGTTTAAAGTTTGGTCAACATTTTGTTTCAGGTTTTATCCATATCATTATGCTCCATTTTCTTCAGATCTTAAGGATCTGACTGATTTGGAAATAACATTTTTCATGGGGAAGCCATTTAAACCCTTTGATCAGCTCATGGGAACACTGCCAGCTGCCAGGTTTTTTCTTTTCTATTGTTGTTGTTGTTGGGTTTTGTTTTTAAAATCAAAATTTTTATATGGTGGGGGTGGGGGTGTATATATAGCCTTCTAATGCTTATGAGATTTTCTTCAAATATATTTTCTCTATGGTTATAGTTTATAGTTGCCTAAGCTAATAGGAATTTATATCTATCATGTTATAGTTCCAAAGCTTTGCCAGAAGAATACGGGAAGCTGATGACTGAATCATCATCACCTATATCTAGTTTCTACCCCTCTGGTAAAAAAATGGGTCAACCCTTTGTGGTATGTTTAACTTGCAACATTCCTCCCCTTTTCCTAGAGTTCTCATTTTTCTCCATGTGGCAGATTTTGAGATTGATATGCATGGTAAACGCTTTGCATGGCAGGTATATTATTTCCACCCTGTTAACTTGTTACTATTTGTTTTCTTATCCTTTGCAATGGAGATTGTGGTAACTTACCTCTGTTCTTTTGGATACAGGGTGTTGTCAAGTTGCCATTCATTGATGAGTGGAAGTTGCTTGCTGCAACAAGAAAGCTTGAAACTACTTTAACGGTCTGTATTGCAGTGTAGACTAACATGCTTTATGTCTGAATGATTATTCAAAATGTCCTGTAGCACTAGCTATTGTTTTAAAATGCTTTTAGTTGATCCATTATGCTAATTGTTAATATTTGCAGGTAGAAGAGCAGTTTCGGAACAGTGCGATGCTTGATCTGCTATATGTCTATCCTCTTCATCCTTTGGCTCCACAAGTTATTTCATATTACTGTCAGTTCTCCCCTCACAAAAAAATTGCATGGCCAATTGACACAAATACTAGGTTGGTTAATTTCACTGTTCTTCACTAACTGAGCATTCACAGTTCAAGCATTTTGACTGAAAATCGGTTGGTTTTATCATCCCTATCCAATATTCCCTCGCAGTGGTGGAATGAACGGATTTCTTTGCTTAACTGAAAGGAATGATTGGAAAGGTGTTGTCCCTTCCCCTGTTAAGGAGTTGCCACACGTAGAATCTAACCAAGTTCTGTAAGTCTTCCGTAGTTCTATTGCCATTCCCCTCCCCTGGGAATCCTATAGTCCTAGTAATTCTTTTGATGCATTTTTACTTTGCAGAAACGTTACTTACCTTAATCCTTCATTTCATAAACACATTCCAGAACTTCCGCAGGGTGTTGTGAGACCCAAAAAGGTACATTATTTCTGACTTGTATTGATTTTAGTTTATCATGATTAGGAACTCAAAGATGTACGGGATTCCCCTTGAAACTGTTTTTCATAGTGTTTTTGCTCTTGCAGATTCTAACCCCTCTAGACATTAAACCTTTTCCTGTATTATGGCATGAAGATCATGGAGGGCGGCGTCAGCAAGGCAGAGATCGGTGAGAATTTATTATTATAAAATGTTGCCATTAATTTTAGTTTCTTTGCTGTTATAAATGGCCTCATTATTTATGCAAACCCAAAATTGCAGATTATTGAGTTTTATCATTATTGTACTCGTTTGACAGGTCACGGGTACCTGGAGCGATCGTTGGCCCTCAGCTGGGGGAGGCAGCTCATCGTCTTGTCAAGAACACGCTTAATATCAAACCGAATGGCTCATCGTCTGGGTTGTTTGAGCAACCGCCATCTTTTAACATTTCGAGCAACTACACAAATATTAAACAAAGACCTGCTGGACCATCTGGCTATGGAAGGGGCTTTTTTGATGACCCAAGTCTTTCTTATAGTAGTCGACCACGTGCAGCTGGATCACCAGGTTATGAAAGGGGATATGACGATGGCCCAAATTATTATAGTCAATATGGCATGATGGCTAACGCAAGACATACCTCATCAAATGGTATGCAAGTCAACAGAAACAACTTCCGGGCGCAGGATAGATTGCATTATCAGGAACGCTATCATGATTTGAGGACTGGAATGTCTGCTTTGGCATTCGAGGGAAGTGGCAGAGGTAGAACACACTTAGAAATGTCTTCAAGGATGCCAAATTCTGGATACTCGCGAAATTTAGACCACCGGCCCGAGCAGACTACCAATGCTCCTCCTCCCGTTCATCCTCCTACCAAGTGGATCAATATGCCAGAGAATGTAAATTCTGGAACTTACAATTAGAAGTTGGATAAATACGAGAAGCAGATGAAGAAGGTTGATGAGATTTAAGATTTGTCTGGAGAGAACGATGGGTTCTGAAAACCAGTGACGATTTAAGGTGGACTTGCCAGTTTTTTGACACAGGCTTGTCCATTTAACTATTGAAAGTCTAAAGGAAACTTTATAGGTAGTTCTTCTAACTTGGATGGTCGCACATTGCCACTGCTCTGTCACGTTAGGAAACTAGCCACTAAGAACTGTTTGAATTTTCCAATGCCATACAACCATCTGTCAATTTCTATACAATTTTTGTAAATGAACTTCTTGTCATGTGAGCTTCATACAACCATATGGCTGAAGCAATCTCGCCCTAATGTTCATTTACAAAGATCATGTGGAAATTGCTGGGACATTGTGAATTGCAAACGGGTTTGAGTAATGAATCTTAGAATTAAAAAAAAAGGGTTTTAGTTGATGTATCATGGTCTATACCCTTTAGGTTTCTCAAAACACAGCTTAGCAGTTCTGTTCGGCTTGTTTTTGTCGATTCTGGTAGGTGAGATCGATGACATTTGGGTTGAGAGATGATTTTAGGCCTTTTGTCTAAAATGTACAAGTTGTACAACATAAGCATTATAGGATTGTAGATTGTTGTTGGTTTTGGTTAATAGTATTATTTCTTAATTTACAGGAATCTACAAAGCTGCATTTTGTGTTTCAATGGCTGAGCTAAGAAAATGAAATTGGTATGTTCTTCAATTTTAAGGTTACCTTTTTGCTTCTGGGGATATAATATGTTACGTGTATTTTTAAATAAAGATTTGATTTGTGTGCATCTTTTAATTGAACTTATTTGGAAAGGAAGTCTGTCATATTATGTAATCACATGTTTATGATTGGCAGACAGTTCTCTTTTTTTTAGTGTTCCGTAATATTGACGAATGTTCACTTTCTTGGTCGATAAGGCAATATTTTTGATGTTCTTATGCACTGAATTTATTTAGGCTTGAAGAGTATCATAAGCGTTGAACTTTTGAAAAAAAGTTAATTACGCTTTTGTATCTTTTTGCACCCAATTAAATTGTACTTTAAAATTTTGTCAATTCACCTTTCAACGTTATATAACCATTTTTTTGGATTAATTGGTGTAATATGTTGTTTTGTATTTTTTTTAAAAAAATTATATTATTTTAAAAATTTTTAAAAAATTAAACAACTTATAAAAATTCTAGAAAATAAAATTTTAATAAATTTGTAAATGTCGTCGTGATAGGAAAATATTAAAAAATTAAAATTTAATGGTCAAAATTGGTAAAAGGGTTTTGTTGATTCATTTTATTAATTTGGAAGTTAAATTAGACTAAAAAAGTTAGGGACTGAAATAATTTTTTTTCCAAAAAATTAAAGTCTAACCATTTATTTATTTAGTTGTTTTTACCTATTTTAAGATTTTTTTTTTGTTTTTTGAACCCACAAGTTGTGAAAAGGATGATGTTCGATTTGGGTTCAAATCGTTTTGTTTGAAAGGTATATGTGAATTATCAAAAGATTACTCAAATCGTTTTGTTTATAAGGTATGTGAATTGTCAAAAGATTAAAAGTATGTAGGAATAAATAATATCTTGTAATTATTTTAAAATTACTTTAAAATTATATTAAACTAATTTTAAAATTATATTAAACAAATGAATTGTTTTTACTTTTTAGTTAATAATAATAATAATAATATGGTGATAGAAATTTGTTTCTATTGTCTTGATTTTTGAGTTTATAGATTTAGTTTATGGGTTTAAGATTATGTGCTTAGAATTTAGTGATTGTGGTTAGGGTTTATAGTTAGAATTTATGTTAACCTAAACCTCTAAATTATAAATTCAAACTACAATCTTTAAATTTTAAATCTATAAACATAAACCCCTAAACACTAAACTATAAACTAGATTCATAAACTTTAAAGTCGAAGTATTTATAAAAACAAAAAAATTTCACCGTCAATACATAAAATATACAATAATATCACACTAAAGTGAAAGTACGTGAAAAATTAACAATAATAGTTTTTTTGTTTTTTTTACAAAATAAGAAACGTCGGAAACAATGGTGAGTTAACTCTATTTTGAATCCTTGACTAATAAGTGTTCCTTTCTTTCAATGTTTTTAATATCAAATTTATGATTTTGGTTTGGATCGTATAACATAATGAACATTTTTATTTTACTTTTCATGTTTCGATTATGAGACGTGTCTTTATATTATATTATTAAAATACATTTATATTCACCAAATGTGTTCTTTTAATTTAAAAAAAATAGAAAATAAGAGTTCAAAATTACTGCAAAAAGTAACCACTCAGTAAAGGCACACAAAAAAAACCATATATCAAAAGTCTTTTGTCCACAAATAAGTATTGCAGTAGAATTATTCTTGTATTGGGCTGGGATTTCTGCTCGACTTCAGTAACAGGCCTGGTTTTGAAGATGGGTTCAATTCCCACTTCAGTTTCCTTGTGCTTGATGGAATAACAAGTCCTCAAACTATACATTCATTTTAATTAGGTACATAAATTAGTTTTTGATTGAATTAAATATCTAAATTATAATTGCCCAACCACTTTAGATTCAACTGTTTAATTCACCGTCAGAATAATGTATCATCGGCACAATAAAAAAAATCATTATTTGAATCTAAAATACAATTTTACCATTATCCCAACTTAAAATTTTTCTAAATTTTAGAGGGTCATGGCCCACTCCCGTCCTGTGAAGTACCTCCCATGTTTGCAAACCATAATGACAAACGAGAAGTTTGAACTTTTAAGGCTAGCATGCACCTATGTTGCTCCAACTCCTTCCTTTTTCTTTTTTTTGCTTTAAGTACCAATGTTTCATGCATATTCAAGACATGAATATATGCTCCAAATAGATAAACTTCAAAGAAATGAATACCAAGACCATGCAACATAGGCAAGCATTGTGTGCTTGATGAACTCGCACTAAAACAAGTTTGCACGAAATGATTGAGAGCAGAGATCATCAGGAATGACATACCTAGTAATCTCTAGGTTCCCAAACCATAATTAGAAAATGGGAAGTTTCGATCTTTGAGGCTTTCGAGCATTTCATGCTTTGATGCATAAAACAGCCTTTGATCTCAGTAGTTAATCCAATATGCTTACTGCATTTCATAGAGTCAATATTACAGCCTTTTTATCAAACCTTAAAACAAGTTTACAAGAAATAATGGAAAATAGAAAGCATAAGAAATGATACCAAGCTATCATAAACCTTTCTCATTAAAAGCTAACCATGAAAAGACATCCTAACCCTAATTTACCTACCCTGCATCCCAAAGCTTATGTTACTCAAATCCGAGGATAAGTGTTGGATAAAAGTATGTGTATTGTGTAACATAAGTATGCTCAATTTTTGATGAGTTTTCCTATATTCTCAAAATATCATACTCGAAATAACACAGTTTTTAATCACCAAAACCAACACATTTTAACAAGTGATCTATTAAATCGAAATTTCAACTAAAACATACTCCACATTTGATGCAACAATGCAGTAAAATGACAAACTGTAGTTGAATCCATTTCCAGATTCTACAATGTTAGAGTTCGCATAGTTGCATTAAATTAACAGTAACATGTCTTTTATTCTAAGCAAGTCATCCCAACCCATGTATAAAAACCATATATACACAAACGAGAATAACTAGAACAGCCTATTGATTCAAAGACTAAATCATTATTCCAATAATTGTTCATTTCTATCAAATAAACAAAAAGAAAACCCAAAAACGAACTAAGAAAACCTGTTACTCCGCTACAGTGTCAACTATCCATCAATAACCAAGAAATCTTTCATGGAAATAACTCGTAAGCACCCGTATGCAGAAATCACCCTCCTATCGACCGAAGCTCCTCCAGAGCTGCCTTAATCTGATCCTGCACCAACTCCAATATTTGCTGTTTCCTCCACCTCTCATCCATTAACTCCCCATTTCACCCACCGCCGCCCCCGAAATTGCCGAAATTCCACGGCATAGCATTCATAGCCAATCCACCAACCCCTCTTCCTCCACATCCTCCTCCTCCCATTAAACTACCTAGCAACTCCTTAAACATGGGTGTTAAACAACTCTTCACCGTCTCCTCTATTACCACCGCCACGTTTCCTCTTTCTCCTCCCCCTACACCACCACCACCGCTGCTGCCAACAACACCCGTTCCACCGCCAAATCCCTCCACGTTAACGTGATCATGATCACTCTTATTATTAAAATTATTGTTAAAAATCACAAACCCATCGTTTAAAATCCTCTTCTCCTCCATTTTCCCTCCTTTACTTCTTGACCTTTTCTTGGTGGCTGGGGATTTCGGAGTAAAATTCTTTGTCTCTCCACTTTCATCAAGTAAATTGATGTTAGTAGCATTATTATTAATATTATTTTCATCATAATCTAAAACATTATCCTCTACTTTGCCAACACTATTGCTCCAGATCTTCCTAGAAATTTCAAAAGTAGCTTGATCATGAGGACTTTTGAAGGAAAAATCTTTACCTGAATTAATCTTATTCATCACGTTCCTATATTTCTTCTTCAATCTTCGAAGCTTCTCCACTAATTGATTCTTGTTGAAATCCAGCTGAAGCTTCGATTTGATTAGATCGTAAAACAATGCCGTATCGTGATGATGATGGTGAGAAGAAGAATTCGTGTTGGTTTTCGAAGTTGTGTAATCGAGAAATCCTTTGAGAAGTTCAATCTCATCTTCATCAGTCCATAAACGTTGAAACAACCGTCGCGATTCGTCGAAAGGTTGCGGCGGAGGAGGTTTTTTCTCCGAGACGACGGAATCAATCCGTTGGCGTTTGGAATCGGTAGTCGATTCGCCGATTTGAACAGCAGCGACTGTTGCCACGGTGGAGGAAGGCACGGCTAGAGGAACGGCGGGATTGAGGCGGAGGAAACGACGGCAGCAACCGGCTGAGGTAGTAAAGAGGGAGAATGAAAATCCTCTTCTTCCTCTAACAGCTCTTCGTCCTCTTCGTCGTTCCCGGAGGAAGAGGGTTCGTCGTCGTCGAGAGATTCCTCAAAAACGGCACCGTCCTGCTGCGAAGCCATGAGAGAGTAAAAAACGAAAGAGGATCACGAGGAATTTGTTGATTAAAAAAGCGTGTTGGCCTTGGAGAAAGGAAGAGGTTAGTTTAGTTTGGTTAGAGTTAGGCCCGTGTGGGGTTCATTACCAGGCCGACGCGTGTACGAGGAAAAACAAATCAAATCAAATCTTTTCCATTTCCATTTATGGAATGAATCATATTTCTTTTCTTTTCTTCGGAAATCATATTTCTTTTCTTAAAATTTTTAAAACTATAAAACTCGTACTAAAATAATTTATGTTTTTATTAATAAAATTGACATTTAAATACAATTATTTACAACATTAACACTATTTTATACTCTTTTGTCCCAATAAAATTGTCAACTTTTGTATTTTAAAGTTGTCTCATTTGAAATGTCATTTTAAAGTTGTCCCAAGAAACTTCGAACTTTAGAGACATTTTTCGGCGCTTCCCATTCAAGAATAGCTTGTATTTTCTTGGGATCCACTTTTATTCCTTCTGATGACACTACATGTCCAATGAAAGTTACTTCTGACAACCAGAACTCGCATTTGGAAAACTTGGTATAAAGTTGCTTATCTCTTAAAGTTTGCAACTAGAAGATAATGATCATGTTTAGATTTTGTCTTTGAGTATACCAAAATATCATATATGAAAACCACGACAAACTGATCCATATAGGGTTGGAATACCCTATTCATCAGGTCTATGAACGAAGCAGGAGTATTTGTCAATCCAAAAGGCATAACCAAAAACTCGTAGCGTCCATAACGAGTTTTGAATGTTGTCTTTGGTACATCTTCTTCCTTAAATTTGAGCTGATAATATCCTGATCAAAGATCTATCTTTAAAAACACCGCTGCACCTCTGAGCTGATCAAATAAATCTTCAATCCTTGGTAGGGGATATTTGTTCTTAATGGTTACTTTATTCAGCTGTCGGTAATCTATACACAATCACAGGGAACCATCATTCTTCTTCACAAATAGCACCGGAGCACCCTATGGTGATACACTCGGTCGAATGTAACCCCGGTCTAGCAATTCTCGTAATTGAGCCTTTAGTTCCCTTAACTCTGTAGGTGTCATCCTATATGGTACCATTGATACCGGCTCAGTTCCAGGATAAACATCAATCTCAAACTGTATTTTCTTATCCGGAGGTAACCCTGATAGCTTGTCCGGAAATACATCAGGAAATTCCCTCACGGTTGGGATACATTTAATTTTCTTAGGTGACTTTTGGGTATCTACCACATAAATCAAACATGCTTCACCTCCATTGTTTAACAGCCTTTGAGCTGTTGTTGCAGAAATTACTGACTCTAAACAGTCAGTTCTTTATCTCACAAAGATTACTTCAGTACCATTGGGTCCCTGAAGTGTCAACATTTTCTTCTTACATTTTATATCTACATCATATGCATATAGCCAATCCATTCCAATAATGACTTCAAATTCATAGA
The DNA here is from genome assembly GCA_019671005.1 of Hibiscus mutabilis. Taxonomy (NCBI): domain Eukaryota; kingdom Viridiplantae; phylum Streptophyta; class Magnoliopsida; order Malvales; family Malvaceae; genus Hibiscus; species Hibiscus mutabilis. The sequence goes on along the minus strand of CM033751.1, from coordinate 39,239,499 downwards.
ATGGAAGTTCTATTAAGTCTGCCGGGAACTTAATCCCTTGAATTTCTAAAGGACAATTATTACATATTCTAGTCACTCGTGCACTATATCCAAGAGAATTATTAGCAATCGCATCACTAGATATTTTCTCCGTAAGAATCTTTCTTTGTTCTACTATTTTAGTGCTAATATATGAATGAGTCGAACCCGGATCAATTAAAGTAAATACCGGTTCACCCAAGAGTTGGAACGTACCTATAATAATGTTTGGGTGATGATTTTCTTCATCTGTGCGAATGTTGTACACTCGAGCTGGGGTCTTGAATTCTCTGTTTGATGCAACTTTAGAGGCTCACAGAGTCGATGTCATGTGTTGACCATCGCCTAGACCTCGACCTCAACCTCGGGGATAAGCAGCTACAGATCTTTCAGACTGGTTCAATTTCTTTACAAGCTCCTCTGGACAATATCTAATAAAGTGTTCAGTGCTACAACATCTGTAGCAACCTCCTGAACCTATTCTACAAACTCCCAAATGTCGTTTTCCACAAGTTTCGCACTCTGGAAACAAAGGTCTGCTAGACCCAACAGTTGAAGTCTGAGCACCTTGCCATTCTTTTGATAAAGACTTTTTTCGAGTGAATCCTGACTCATTTCTACCCTGAGAGTGATTACCTCTACCTCGTTTAGATTGTGTAGAGGTAAGTCTCACCAGACCTATTGGAACCTCGAGAAGGCTAAGCTTTAACTCGTTCCATATAAGCTTTTTCCATAGCCTTTACTCTATTTACAGCTTCTTGAAAGTTTGACAGATTCATGCCCAATAAAATTTCCCTGGGCCTTGGATGCAGCTTTTCTATAAACCAATCACATATAGACTTTTCAGTCGGCATCAACTCAGCTCCATACCGACTCAGTCTATCAAAATCTAACTAGTACTTATAAACTGTACGAGTATCTTGTTTAAGATCCAGGAACTATTGCAGTATTTCTCTTTTGAACTGTTCCCCAATATACTTAGCTTCGAATGCCTCCTGGAAAAATGTCCAATTTACTTCAGCAGCGGGTACTAACACCGTGGTATTGGACCACCAAATACGAGCATGTCGTATCAACAAAGAAACAGCTCCTTCCAACTTCTCTGCATTGGTGCACCCAAGCACTTCCGTTAAAATCTTAACATCATTTAACCATAGGTCGGCAACCATCAACCCACATTCTTCACGAAAATTTTGGGGCTTCGAGCTTTTTAAGTTCCTTAACTGTTGATGCTTTAGCTGGCACGGGTGCCGGAGCTAGTGCTGGGGGCTTAAGTATATTTACCATAGCTTCAAGAGCTTGTATTAATGCCCCATATTCTTGTGTCGGAGCTCTTTGTTGCACCGATGGGTCAGCTGGGGCAGGAGCAGAAGATGGAGCCTGTGAAACATCATTGCTTCCACTTTGAACCTCCTCCTGATCCCCGCGATCTCTAGCTTGACGTGACCCATTATTACTCGACATTATCGTATACTATGATAACCTATATATATATATGGAGCAAAATCAAGTTACACCGATAGTACATCAATAACATTGACATCCTATGGGCATGTATTTAATAACAAAATCACTTTTAACTCGGTTTAACCTCTAGAATCGACTAAACCTATAGCTCTGATACCAATAAATGTAACACCCTTAACGTATATTCGTAGACTGAATATACACTAAAGATGTTATTGAGTTATTAAGAAAACTTGACTTGAAGAAATGTTTTTTTTACTAAACTTTGTCTTGTTTAATCCTTCATCGGTTTTAAATTTGAAAACTACATCAGTCTATAGCAGTTAGTTTCAACCCTGGATTGTTTTAGAAAAATTATAAATATGTTATTGTAATAAAAATATAATTCAGGGAGAAAACTATGTACCCTGCCTATACCCTTTCTTGATTTTAAAATTTCTACGTGATTAGGGTTAAACTAGATTTAACTATGTCATAAATCTTAATCATTTGTAGTACAACCAAATTCCGAGTCCCTACACTCGTAATTAATATGTAAACACATTATAACTTAAGTTCACAAAACATTTGCATCTTTTAAACCCACATACATACGAGTACATGCCCACTAGATCTCAACCATAATTTAAGATGTACATACTGTGCTTACTAATGTAACTTGACTTCCAATTAATAGCTCGTTCATGCCCTTCTACGTGGGAGAACCTACGTGTGAAATAACACACGCTAAGTACGAACTTAGTGAGGCAATAATCTTATTTAACAAATATAAAGTAAAATAATACTTATTTTATGATATCATATCAAATTCTCTACCTAAGATAGGATAGTACTATCAAGGCTCCCATAGTCTCTAGATATTGAAGTGCATGTCATAAAATTTCTAACTTATTCATGGTTCCAGTACTCTATCGTCATCAAGTAAATTATAAGCATAGCATAAATCACATATATAATATTTTTCGAAAACATAACATAATTCACATATATAACATGATTCTCATTCATGACATAGTTTATATACATAACATGATTCATATTCATGTCATGATCTATTTATGTAACATGATTCTCATACGTGGCATATTTCATTTGCATGACATGAATTTCATACGTGGCATGATTCATATACGTGTTTTCATTCATATACATGACTTAATTTATATACATAATATGATGCGTGTACATGACATAATTCATATATAAATGTCATGATTCGTATACTTGACATATTTCTTATACATAGCATGGTTCATGTTCATGGCATGTTTCATATACGTAACATGATTTATTTACATGACATGATTCATTATCATTGCCCAAAGTACGCTATATGAGATCGAGGTACGCGAGTCATCTTGATATGACACCGTAGTGTCAAACGTAAACGTAAAGATGAGTACGTACTCGGGGACGCTCTTTGCTCCCCATAAACATAAGACACCTCTACAGTGCACTCGGGTACAGTGGGTGTAGATCCCCAGGATGCGGCACCTCGACAGTGCGCTTGGGCACAATGAGCGTAGATCCCCAGGGTGCGTGTGACACAATCATTTTGTCACAATTTCTGTTTAATAACATGAACATAAGGGTGCAGCTGCTAAAGACTCTATGGCATGCCAACTGTACCATGGACTCTCATATTCAATACTTGGGCATTTCTTTTATTACCGATCAATTATCATCAATCATATAGATAGGAAATTCATATTCATATTTCATCTTAATTGTTCATGGTAATCATAAATCATCATAATTAATAATATAAATAGACATTTCATGTTTCATGCTTCAACATAAATGTTCATGGTAAACATAGATCATCATATAAATAAACATTTCATATCTCATATATGCATAATGCATCATCATTTATGCAAACAATCATTTGTACCTAGTATTTCGTCAATCTTGCCATGTCGAGCAAAGTATTATAGCACATATTATAGAGAAATAAAATGTCATTATATAGAAATACAATATTATCTTAAATTTAAGGTCGACTACTCGCAAGTCTTCCTATTTGCATTTTAAAACATGTAAATGCACTCACCTGGGCCATGAATAGTATGCCTCGCTAAGCTTACTCGAAGTTCTTATCTTTCTTTTTATCACTGGTTCGCTTTCGATCTCTTTTAAAACTGTATAAGACCAATCGAACATATACATTACAATTTTCGCATTCAATTTAAATCTAATAATGCTAATTTAATTCTTGAACATAACTATTCGAATATAAAAATTTACTGGAATTTTTTCCCAAATACTTTGCAAATTGCCTAATTAGTCCCTGGGTCTTTAGTGACTAATTTGGACATTAAACAACTGTTCAAACCCATGTTTAAACAATTTCCATAATTATTTACTTATTTTAGACTATTTCCCTTTTAGTCCTCAAACTTATAAAAGTGACATTTTGGTCACTATATTGCCTTTGTACATTAAATTAATATACAATTAAACCTTTTTCTTAATTCTAACATCCTTATACATTTTCCTTTAACTTCCAAACTTTATTCACTTTAGTCCTAACCAAACTTTCTTTTCGAATTTGGTCCCTTATATTTTCTTTCTTGACATTTTAATCCTTCAACTTTCATAACATGCCTAATCTTCAATTCTATCAATTTTCTATAAATTCAAGACCAATCCCTAACTTTTACTAAATTGCTGAATTGGTCCTTGAATTTCCAAAAAATTTCATTTTGGTCCATAATCACAAATTCAAGCTATTTTCACCATAATTCAATGATTCCCGTGCTAAAATAAAATTCACCATAATTTCCCCTAATTTTCCCAAAATTTCAAAATAGTCCCTAATTTACAACTCGAGGAAATTATTCAATATTTCATCAAAATATGTCTTCAAACATCATAATTCAATCAATTTAATCCTTAATTTAACTTCCCAACCAAAACCCCCAAATTTTAGGATTAAGGTTTATAACCTCTAATATGAAATTTATCCAATTTCAACCTTAATTCCATGTTTGAATCATCAATCTAACTATCTGCAAGCCTAATTCCATCCTCAACTTCAATTTCCATAATCAATCTTCATCCAAACATAACTTATACTTAATCCTTATCATGCAAAAATACTATCAAAATGAAGAGAATCAAGTGCATAACAAAATTACCTAAATAAACTTTACTTGAAACTAGTCTTGAATCCTTTAATTTTGAGCTTGAAAGTTTGAAACTTTCTTTCTTCTCTCTTGTTGCTGAATTAGAACAACCTTTGAGAGAAATAAGATGATTTTTTTATCATCTTTTACCTATTTAATCCATGTGTCTAATTAAATGAATTTAAAATTCATTTAAATAGTGAAATTACTATTTTGCTCTTTTATTATAATGGCTATGATTAAATCTCATAAAATAAATGACTAAGATTTAACCCATGTATAAATCTTCTTCCAAAATTGCCCTCGAAGTTTCAAAATATTTCAAAAATGTCATTTATGGCAAATGTCCAATTTGCCCTCCAACTATACTTTATTTAAAACAAGTCTTGAAAATTGCCATTCCATCACCATCTAACTAAATCTAGTTAGAATCCAACCAAATATAATAAAATATTCATAAAATATTATTTTATGAACTTTCCATAATTTCTTGGAACTTTCTTTAAAATTTCAATTCGATCCGATATAACGATAATTACCGAGAAATTTTACCGGATGCCTTTTCTCTTAGAAATCTTATCTCCACAATCCATTTCGAATATTATTGACTTAAGCTGAGTCCTTTTTATCAGCCAAAAATATTGAATATGGGATCTTCCCATTAGGTCACCCATCCTTGTACTACTCTGACTTGAGTACACTTAACAATTTCATTCGATCCAAAATGCTAATAATATAAGCCTCGTACGAAAAACCCGAGTAACACAGAAATGCCACTCTCGGGGGTGAACTATTCATTTACGGGGTTAACTTACATAACTTTTGAAAATTATACTTTGGTCCCCAAACTTTTTCAAAATTTATACTTTAACCCCTAAACTTTCAAAAATTACAATTTGATCACTAGTCCGAAAATTGAGATATTACGGCCTATGTTTATTATAGTCGATAAGGCCGGGCTTCCTATATACAAATTAATGAACTAATAAGTACATATTCCTTTTATGATAATATAAATATATGTCGTCTTCGATTTTACATTTGTAAGATCAATAACAATGATTATTTAGATCAAGTTAAATTTAAGAAACGATAAAAGAAATGTTGTTCTCTTAAACAGACCTAAATTTAAACAGTTTTATTTATACGGTATGCGTGAGTTTTATAAATGGTTAAAACTAAACAAATAGTATTATGAGAGAAAAAACTTTTGGACAACCAAAGTAAAATAAAACCGTTTTCTTCAATCTTCTTAGACTTTAACCTAAATTATGTAAAATATTTTAATTAATTAAAATTTATACCCATAAGTGGTTTAGGATATATATATATATATATATATAATATCTTTATCTTCTTCAGTGGGTGGGTGGTGGGCCACTCATCAATCACCACTCCTGGTGGTTGTAGCACATTTGGACTAGGTTGGTCGCCAGGACCTTCAACTACATTGGTGGTTCGATTAGAAATGATGTTAAATTGTGATTGCGGTGTCTATTGCGATTGCGATATCACGATTAGGGATATTGTAGACATTACGTAACGTATAACAGTTGTTACGAATGTAATTTGTTTACAAAAAATTTAAAACTTTTTAAATTACATATTCAATTTGAAATTTTAACGACTTTCAAAACTGTTATAATGCGCCATTGTGGCCACAATTTAATGCGCCATTACGGTGAGTGCAAGCTCCTGCACAACCATGCCGAGTACTAATATATTTTCTCTAGGAAGTAGAAGCCTTACCAAGTAGTTGAGTAACTTAAGGTAGCTATATTTGTGCTTCAACGAGGAGAGAAGGCCATGTTCACGGGGATCGAGTTCCATGACAACGAACCATCACTAGCCTGCCACATCAATGAGTTTGCGATGGCAAATCTAAAACCCTTGTGCATCAAAAGGGTGAGTAAGCGAGCTGTGTTTTTGGCATCATCAAGGCCGCAATGGGCACGGCCTTGCCAGGCCAGGCCAGCCATCTCAACCGCCTTCTTAAGATTACACCTAACACCACCAAAAACCTCACAGAAAGGTACCTTTAAGTTGATCCACCTGCCAAAAGGCAAATAAGAATTAAAAAATAATAATAAAGGCTGTCATAACAGAAGTATCAACAGAATAATTTTTTTGTAAGATATGATCTGTTAAAGTAAAAACCAGAGCAAACAAGCACAAGTTACCTGTTGAAGTAGGGAGGCTTCCGGATCTTCTTGAATCGGCACTCAGATTCCAGCATTACCCGACAATCCCAATTTGACCATGTCACCACAGCAAAGTTAGTGTTTTTTATGCCCTTCTTCTCCAGCCATTTATCGTGCCTAAGGAGAGCCTCACTCAGAGTAACACCTCTATCTACCTAGAAAACAAAGGCATATTTAGGACATAAGCTCACAAGGCACATAGTGCAAGAGAGCAAGAAACCAGTCAAACATCAGTGCAGATTGAATTACTATCAAGCACCCCTAGAAAAAAAGAAACGTGAACGGACCTGAATTTGCTGGATGCCAGTCAGATCCTTGCAGAAATCACTCAGGTGCTGGTTGCAAGTTGGTCGTACATAAGTCTGAAAACACGCTTCCAACTGCCCAGTAACACCACTCACGATTACAGATGGAAACTCGATTATCTCCTGTGGATGGGGATTTCTCTCCTTGTCACATGTAGCCTCAAAGTCTATGACCACAAAGTACTGAAAATCTTGGAACTGGAACTCATAAGGGTATCCATGAGCGATCACATTGAATGGAGCATAATGAAATCGGTTATCCCGAAAACATTCAACGGGTCTGACTGCAACTTATGAGTGTCAGGATAAAAGGTCGACCATGAGCCATACTCCTGTGGGAAAGTAGGTTTGTGGTAAAACTCATTTGGAAGTTCCATAAACTCTTTACTCAATGAGCAAACTGGTTCTATTACATCCCCACCTGGGCGAGTACCAATTTCATCTTTAAGCTCTGGGAGGCCTTCAGTTGAGTTCCCAGTACATGGAATGTTGTATGGGAACCCCTTCGTCTGGAGGCATTTTAAGACTGTCTCACAGTCTTGCGTAGTCTCTACAAAAAATAAATAAGCAAAAATATTTTAGCCCAAAAACAGATTTGATGTATATCATAATCAATAAGACTCGTACTAATTTCTTTAAGTCAAAGTACAAACAAGCTGATGGAAACTGTTGAGACAGAACACAGTGAAAACACAAAGGAAAATTGCAACACTGAATAACAGAAAGTTCAAGATATGTTATAATGCAAGTCCAGTGTTATGATTTCAGACAAGAAAACAATGCTTCCAAAAAGAATGAGGATACTAACATACTCGATGGACCCTCAAGTATAAGAAAGGAAACTACGGGTATGTGGTTCCTTTAAGAAATAGTAACAACAAGCAACAACCAATGGCAGCAAGCCAGCACCAGGTGCGGATCTCAGCAACGAGACAGACGGAAACGCATCTTAAAAGGCTTTAACTCGCCAACATACTTCACACGAGAATAACATATAGTTGATCAGAAAATAAGCATAGCATGCATCATTTCCTTCACCTTGCACTGCTGTAGTGGATCCCCAAACAGATATAGGCACACACAAGAAAATGGCAGGCTAAATAGGGTTAAAGAAATGAAAATGAAACTCTAAAAGTCCAGACTCTTAGTCTTAAAGATAAAGGATACATTGTCTTGGAATATATTCCTGCATCAAACTTTTAATTTGAATGTGAAAGACACATCTAAGAAAGTGCAGAGTAGATATCTCCGCATCACGCATGCATCATCACCCCCCATCCATATCCATAGGCTGAAATTCGAGTAGTCAAGTTTTAACCAAAAACATCTATGAAATCACCTTTTGAAATGATAACAAATCTCCGCAAGGCTGCAATCCAACTTGCCATTTCTTACCCAAAATCAATCTAGTATCCATTTTGTTTACCAAGTGCGTCAAAATAAGTGCCTTCTAAAATGCCAAAAGATTATTTAGGAATCCAAACAATCAAGGCTCATTGCTATAAAGAAAGAGTGACTTCACTGTGATGGATGAGCAATTGAGCATGACAATGAGACCATTCAAAAACAGAAGGTAGCCAAAAAAGATTCAACAAGGCTAAAAATATTATAAAATATATAGAAATAACCCAACAATCTACCTAAAGCTTCTCCACATAGTCACAAATTGCTTAAAGACTAAAGGCCTAATTGGTTCAGAACAGACAGCATAGGACTAAATATGCAAAACAACATTTACATACTTCTCTTCCAATTATTCCAACAAATAAACTTAAATAAAATATTTGTTCAAGTAAGCTGCTCTTCTAAAATAAACTTCCAATTTCATAGCATTAGCTATTCAATGGCACACAAAAAAAAAAAAAAATCCCATAAGATTATATGTCTCACACCATAAATTCAAATTAAATTATTCAAAATATTTTTTTATCAAGTAAACCCTGAAAATGATCTTAAAACAAAAGTGATCCCAACATCGAGTAAATAAAGCAATAAAAAAAGAAATACATTTTTAAGAAAAGCTTCAGAAACCCATCAAATACAATGCCAAAAGATATATATTTTGGAGACTCCCATTAATCATAAAACCACCAAAAATTCACTCAAAGAAACCGAATCGCATAACTCAAAGCGAATCAAAGTTCAAAACTTTAAACCCAAAAGAGAAAAAAAAAACGAACCTTTATTTTCAAGAGCCATCATGATCTTGTATATAATTAAGATCCACCAGCAAGTACATCAGATCCTCTTCTTCTTCTTTTCCTTCGCCTGGAAAAACACACACTATAATCTATATCAATAATAGAACCAAATATATGTTTATATTAAAAGAAAGTGTAGACAAGAGGATGACCTGGTGTGATGCTAGAGAGAGAGAAATACCGAGGGAAATTTATAACTAGAATTTTGTCCCCGCCAAGGCCGGATATTGTTACGTTATCCTTTTAGAACTTCCAGTGTCATTCTAGTTTGTTTTATCTTGAAAAATCTTAAAACTTTTTTAATAAATAAAATTAGTGTAAAAGATTTTAACCGTAAATGAATCAATATTAAACAAATAAATATTTTGTTAATGTTTGTTTTTTTTCATGTACGTTTGTTATGAAATTCAAAATTATATTTGTGTTTGTTTATTGGCTTTAACAATTTATTTTTTTTCAGTTAGGTGTTTGAACTATTTTTTCGGTTCAAATATGTATTCAACATTTTATTATGTTACTCAAATTAAGTTTGTTAGACAACGAATGTTAAAAAAATTATGTAATCCGATCAGAACATGACATGTGACATGTTTTATTTATTATGAATTTCTTTAAAAAATTAAAATTTTTTCAAAATTCCAAAGTTTAATTTCTTTCGATCAAAACTTTTAAAGTTTAAATCACATCTCCCTCACCATCTGACATTTCCACACGTCGATGGTTCACCGTTTAAGCGTCTCGTATCTCATCGTTCTACATCTCTCACCCTCTAGTCATCGGTCAGAATTCAATCGACCTCTTTTTTCATTATTGGATGTTCGTCAACGGTGCAATCGATGATTCATTCTTCAGTTTTTGACGACATGATGATAGAATTTCCAGTCACGATGGTCCAACGAAAGCAATGATGGCTGGTGGTGGTTGAATCGATGTGAGAGAGAATGAATTTAGGGATTTGGGTGTATTTTTAGAGAAATTAAAGGTTTTTAGATTTTTTAAAAAAATTAAAAATTTTCTAATTTTAAAAAATAAAAATTAAAGAAAATAATAGAAATATACAATGTGTCATATTCTGATTAGATAAAAAAAATTAACTGTCGTGATAAAAAACCTTATATGAGTAGCAAAATGAAACATTACCTAACTGGAAAAAAATGTATAGTTTTGAAGATTTTTCTATCAAGTTAAGCCTCATTTATTTAAAATTTGACGTGTTTATATTTGTTTATTTAATGTTAGTAAAAAAAAATGTATTCTTTTGAGTTCGGTAAGCGAAGTCAAGTTTCTGTCTTTCTGAAAGAGGCTGATATGCGAAAATAATTCTGGTTTAATTCTTCTATGATACTGATTAATCTGGTCTTACAAATACAGCTGCTGATAGTATGATTGATCGTGAAAAATATAACTACAAATTTTCAGTTCGTAATCCAATATTCATTTCACAACATGCGATACAAGAAAACAGACACAAAATACACATGACGCCAAGGATTACTACTGAAAACTAGACAAGGATCAAATGTTATAGGGCGAGGCGAGCTGTCTGGCATAGTGATTTTCTATGAAGAGCAGATGGGAGAGTTTCACTCTCTTGGTCGGGCGAGCCAGAGGGAACTAAGAGCTCGTAATCTGGAGAAGTAACCGTGTATTGCAAGAAGTGCACGAGCCGACTGACGGGTTGTCAATATCCGGTGCATTTGTTGTAGGGTTTGCTGCCGCAGATTGTCTGCCTGGTAGTAGTAACTTATTAGAAACAATTATTTGAAAAACCGAAAAGCAACTGAGAAAGTTGCATATAGATATTTAGTTTCTGAATTCCAGCATACGTCTCCATAGATCAGTTCAGTTTAAATTAAGAAACACTCCAAAGTGTGGCAGAAAAGTATATTAGCCTTTCTACGAAAGCTGCGAGAGGCTCGACTTCTCATTCAGAAGCCGAGCAAAGCTAATTGGCCTAGTTACTACTACCATCATAGTTACTTGTTCAATTTAAAATGTTTCAAATAGTGGGTAAAAAAAATCCATGGAAGAGAAAAAGGGAAAGAATTACCTGACAAATGAAACCCTCAAGGGTTCCTATTTTGCCCATGGCCATGGCCATTTGACCCATGTAGTTAGCCACATTCCCAGATGATTCGGACGAGCCTAAAGATCTGGTGGACAATGTCTCGGCCAGAGACTGCTGCAATGCCTCCATACCTTGAGATAATGCATCTTCGGCCTGCTGGGAGGATTGCTGTAAGTTGCCAATTCCCACCAACTGTTGCTCTGTCAAAGGCTCCAACTGCTTTACAAGAAGCTACAAGCATAACCATTCAATTCTAAGATATTATGAACCCAAAAAAAAACATATAAGGAATCCTATAGAAATTTTACCGCCTTTTCGTTTTCAAATTGGAAAAATTTATTAAATTGCATCGACAGGAGCTCAAGTTTTAATTGTTTGTGAATTGATGAGTGATTTTTCCAGCATTAACTCCCAATATGTTTAGGACTGCATGCTTTAAAATATTAGCCGTTCCAATTAATTGTGCCTAAAACCTCATATGGTCTCACCTTTAGAAGCTCAGATGAGCGGAAGCCACCGAGCCACAAGAAACACCTCTCAGCAGGTGTCTTCCACATGCCCGACAACAAATGGAAAACATCTGCCTTAGCTATGTTGCTCTTCAGCCTGAAAATTTCATCATAGTGAGCCATAACACCATCGACAATAATACGAAGTTCTGCATCGCCTGCATGAGAATTTACTGCCATTCTCAGCTCATTAACTTGTCGATTGTGCTCTTCAAGCCACCGTGCATATTCTACATCAAATGTCATGGCACCTGAAAAGAAATGAAATGACAAAAACGAATAGAGGAACTCATAAACACATGATTACATTGGAATTATAATTCTGCATGCCAGTGAACAGAAAAAATTCAAGTAAGTCCACGATCACACTCCAGTGAACAAAATGCCCTTGGAATTATAATTCTGTTGCTTCAATAAACAGCTCCAACAAACAAATCAACCTGTACTACAATCACTAGAAAAATAACAGTTTACCAAGAACATGCTTCATGAAAAAAATTATTACCATTTCCACCCATTGAATGACTTTGATCTCCTGAGCTCGATATGAAGATACCCTGCAGGGTATGTCAAAGTCATAAGACATACGTTCTTGAATAAATAACAGGTACGCAGTTCATGTAGCGATGACGGAACAAGTCTAACCTGCTGCCGTGCCCGTTGGAGCTCCTGCTCCAGTTGTGTCAACTTCAAACGACTACTCTCCAGCTGTTGCACGTATGCCTGAGAAAGAAAAAAAGATGATGTGCTTCAATACAGGACATAAAAATATTCAAGCAAAACAAAATATTCCAAATGAGCTCAAACAAGAAGATATGCATGCAAAAGTGTCATATGCAGCAAAACCATTGAAATCAAATGAGCGAAAGGATTTCGAGGACTGAATCTCAAAACAATACGGAGAGTTTCAAATCACAAGAATCAAAGACCGTAAAGTATCCAATGGTCAATGGTGGAAAAAATTGAAACAATTGTGAGAACATGAAACCATAAAGTATGCAATAGTTGTAGTCATCTTTTCACAATTTTTTAATTGAGTGCCGCGAAATGGGAGCATGAATGACTATAACAAACGAGTGTGAAAATGCCACTCATGGTCAAAATGGTGTACCCTAACAAGTTATCAAGATGAAAGCAGGGACATATGCATCCATAGATCAATAGAAATTCATATAGAACAGCTGGACTCTACTCTAGTCACATTTTTTCAGCCACTATAAAGGCAATAGCAAGTCTACTATAAACTTGACTCATGAATCTATCAACCAGTTCCATAGAAGTCTCAAGCTCAAAAAATGAAAATTGAAAAAGAAGAAAAGAAAAGAAAAGAAACAACATAAGATGGCCTCCAAAAAGAAGTTGAATAAATGCATTGAGTTTAAAGGGAAACAACATACTTTCTTCCTCAACCGACTTTTTCTTGCAGCCTCGCGATTTTGAGCAAGTCTGCGAAGAGTCTGTAGAACATTATCAACAAAGATCACCAATACTACCAGTTCAATGCCCAGCTATTATCCATGCAAATAATTACAAAATCATCCGACCTTTTGGTCCAAATTACTCTTGGATGGGTCATTAGAATCAGAAGGTGCAATAGCAACTGATTTTCCACTAGCAAACTGCACAGAAGCAATAAAATATGAGACTGGAAACAACATGGGCAAACCTAACTCTCTTCTCAGCAAGTAGAATAACAACAATAACAACAAACAAAACTTGTCGCACTACATGATCAGTAAATAAGATCAATAAATCAAATCACACAATCGTGGTCGACTTAGAACCAAATTTAAAACCAGATCAATAAGTGCAAGGTTTGTTTCTACGGCTTCTCCCGTATCTTCTTAGGTGTTCTATGCTCGCTTTGACTTACGCATATTCCAGTAAGTCACATCTTACTTGGGTACATTCCAACTTTTAACATAGCAAATGCATTTTGATTGTGCGACTCATAAAGGTCCTAAAAATTATTAAATTAGTGTTGAGATAAGGAGAGAAAATATGAAAAAAACTATACTCTCTGATTTTTGTCATCTGTTTCTGCATCTGTTGAGATATCAGTCCTTGGACTAGCATCAGCCATATTGGATTCTCCCCAGTTTTCTTTATTACCTCTAGATATGGCGGCTAAATTTGTTTGTTGACCTCTTTCCGAGTGCAATCTCAGAGATTCAACTTGGGTGGCAGATGGATTTGCAGTAAATGAAGTTGTAGTCTGTTTCAGGCAACGAAGAGAGTAAAATTAAATAACCAAGCATTACAACAAATAAATTAATCACTCATACAAATAAAATCCACCTTATTGGAAGTGTCGATATGGTTGTGAACAGAAGGAAAGGGTTGGCCACTTGCTTTTGCAGAATTAAACACACAGTCTGCATTGCCACATGTCATGTCAAATCCTTCATAGATATACAAGGAAACATGACTTTTCACTCATTACTGTATTTCATTTTCAGAATATTATTAATGATTAAGCAAACGCAAAGCCAAGATAAAGGTTTTACATCTGCACTCTCTATCCTAAAGCTGTGAAATGAAACCATCTTCGAGTTTAAAATATTTCAATTATGGTACTAAAAACAAGACAATTACATTCTTAACAGCACATCGTTTCCACTTTCAGAAATTTCTTGTTGGATGAACTTTCATAGAATACAAAAAGTTGTAGGTTAAAGAAGTAAAAGGCATGCTAAACTAAAAGGAAATTACTTCAAAACAGGCTGATGATTGATAGCTTCCCCCCTCATGAAAGATAGTGATCCAGTCACCAGGAAATCACATTTATGCTATTATTCATGGGCCATGTCACATTTATGTCTAAGAGAACATGCATGCACCATTACATACCACTATTCATAGGACATATATTTACATGATATTTTCGTAAAATAACAAAACATTATGAAAATGATGCTCCGGTTCTGAATTTTAAAGATTACACGACTGAATGCATACTTCCAGTAAGATTAACAGCATCCTCTAGGCAAAATCCCACAGATTGATCAAATGTCCCAAAATTTAACAAAATGAAAATCAGACTAATGAAATATAACAAAATGAATGAACTGTGCTTCCCTCAGTGCAACTGAAAATCAGAATCTACCAAGATGTAAGCATTATACTGATAGCAAACGATACTAATTATGTACATCCCCTTTGTCTATGAATCAAAGGAAAATCCTAACCAATCGAATATTCAAAGCTACAGTATCAAGCATGTTAAGCATCCAGCCTGAAATCAATTAGCAACAAGTGGAGTGGCCCCACTTGAATATAAACACCACAGGCAGTCCAAGACTAAACCAATGTGGGACAACGCCAGTTTAACAAAGCTATGATTTTTAAATGAACATCAGACTAATGAAATAGAATTCTAGATGAACTGAACATTTATTCTAAGATCTCCAATTAAACTCGGAGGAACAACATATGGATGTATTCTATGACACCAAGAAGATAAGGCATAGAGAACAGGGAAAACTAAACCTACAGTGCATTGGTCACCGGCAATTGTGTATCAAAGCACGGCATCCCTTCCGTTGTTTTCTTCTCGTCTTTTGAACCAGATCTCACGGTTCTATTTTCCACACATCTTGATTGTACTTCTTTAATACCCCTCGAACAAATTAAGATTCTCAAGGCGTACTCTGAAATGAACGGCAAGAAGTATCAACAACCCTCAATACAGATAACAATAGAGATACTTCAAAGGAACAAAATAAACAGAGGCAAACATTATCAAAAATGAATTCCAAAGAAACCAAATAAGAAATTCGGTGCAACTATGGGCAATATGAAAGCTTGTAAAGAGATCGAATCAAGTTAAAAAAAAATATGTTACTTGGACTTCAGAGTCATAGTCAGATGCAGGTATGTATCAAGGTATGTTCAATCTTTTATAAGTTTTTCCGTGCATTCGAAGAGTCCTTGGAGGGTCATATCTTCACGCACATCTCCCAACGAAGTAGGGTCGAACATCGATACTTCAAGACTCACAGCAACATATAAGAATAACATACAACTCAATATAAAACTTCCATGCCATCTTAACATTACATAAACTCAACAGTCAAAACCACCAGAAATAAAAGTAAAAAAGTAAAAACCCTGCAACTTAGAAGATATTGACATTCTTTTAACGCCAAACTCAGTCGCACATTCATATGAAGAAGCAGATCAGGACTGCCCAGCAATGCCTAGAAGAAGAAAAAAATCCTAAAGCCAACAGACCTAAGTAGCAGTGGCAGAACACAACTTCAGAGATGACAAACTCTTCAAACCCAAAACCAAATGAGAAGTTGTAGGTCCTGTTTATGTTTTGTCTAATTTTGGTACTTTAATCTCCTGTGGTACTAAGCGGTCTGCTCCAGCTTCTCTAATGAAGTGAAAATTCTATTTTAAAGAGTTACTCCTTGTACAAATTGGCAGTGCTATGCTCTCCTAAATCAAATACTTTACCGAATTCAAGTTTTAGCAACCCAGAATTTCAACAAAAAAAAGTACAGAGAAATCAAATCAATCAAAACCTAAATTAGAGAACCCCTTAATGATACAAATTGACCTACCAAACAAAAAGAACACAACTTAACACAAACACTTGCATACCCAGAAACCAAAAATCTATATTAAAACACCAAAATGGCAAAACGAAATAATCTTTGAACTTCCAAGCTCACAAGAAAATACATCAAAAATTTCAACTTCAGTACCTACCACTCTTTCATTTTCCAAACTAAAGCAAAGAAAATGAATCAACTTTCATAAGAAATAATTGAAAATGATGGATTTAAAACAGCAAGTTAGACGTTCAGGACCAGAAAACTCACCAGGTGGAAAATTTGAGGACGATGATGAAAATGGGGTCTTTGAAATCAGTAATAGTCTTACTTGGATAATGATATTCCAATCTCTAGACGTCCTCTTCTGTGAGAGAAATCATTCCACTTCCCGATAGCTAATGATTCTTTATATTTTTGTTAGTGGGTCACTTTGACTTTTCTTTTTTGGTCTGTTTTTTTTTTATCTTAATTGTTTTGTAGGTTTCTTGCATTTTTTATTCGATATAAAAACTGTGTCGGAGACGCTAAGCACAGTAAGAAAAACAGCTAAATCTTTGCTCAACTGTTCTGTAAGAAACTAGCTTAGTTCTGGATATTTTTTTAAACTGTATACTATCTGTTCATTAATGTATACATTATTCTCCAGATATCTGTTTCCGGTTTAAATGTTATCACAATATATTTTTATTTTATTTTTCTCTCTAAAAGCTATTTTCCACGATTTTTTCTGATGTTTTCTGATGACAATTTATGATCAACGGTTCTCCTCGAGCCACGTTCTGAATGTAATCTTCTGGTTCTTTTTAACATTTGAATTTCATAATTTACACGAAATAATTAAGATTCCGATTGAGTTTAGTGTGATGAATCAATTAAAACATCAACTCAGTTTATAATTATAAATCTATTTATATTTTTAAGTATATTAGATATTTTTAAATTTATATTAATATTTTGGATGAGTGAGCAAACGTCATGTACTGATATACATCACTAATTATATGTACTGATATACATTATTAACTATTTTAATAACTTTTGAAATTATAAGATCTAAAACGTGATTATTTCTTTTTTTATAATAAATTGTGTTAAAATATTTTTATATTACTTTCTCAAAAAAAATATTTTTAATTTCAAAAACAATAAAGTTTTTAAAATAAAAAGTGGAGAACATTTTTAAAAAAATCTAAAAAAGTATCCCGAAAAGTATTTTAGCGTATTTTATTCTAAAAATGAATAATCACGTTTTAATTCTATATGATTTAAAAAATAATTAAAATCATTAATGATACAATTAGTGCATATAATTAATAGTACATATACACGACGTTTACTCTAGAATTTTCCTAATAATTAATATCTTAGCTGAACTTCTCAATTGATAATTGTAAATTTACCATTATCTTCAGGTATAATAAATATTTCGATTACTCAAATTTATTTTTATAGTATACTCGTTTTTAATAAAATTTTTAAATAAAAATATTTAATTAAAGAATAAAATTATTTTAAAAGGTTTAATGTTTAATTATTTGCAATAAATTTATTTATAAAAAAATAGGTTCAAAGCTGATAAAAATATAATTAATGCGATACTTTTGTGTTTGAGCTTTTTGTCAAAATGAAAGTACGTCCGAAATTATGTCTGGACCCTGCTTGCGGTTGCCGGATACACTGGGTGATTGACTAGTTACGTGATATTTCTTTATTTTATTTTATATTTTGTAATTGTATTTATGAAATTTTTATTGGAATATTATTGATTTGTATTATATAATATTATTTATATCTAAGATGCGTTTAGAAAGTTGCACAGTAACTATATTTTTTATATAATTATATAATTGTTGGTATATTTTAATGGCTAAAGTAATTTGTGTATCGAATTGAATTGGGTGTAATTGATGTCTCTGATTAGTTTTTTTTTTATTTTTATGAGAAAATATAGAGAATTAATGTGTGTGTTTTAACCGTGCCTACTACCTAGGGGAGGAGAGGGGAATTATTTATATTTGGTATTGAATCTAAGACCTCGGCAGAGAAGTTATCAACTAAGAGACTTAACCATATGCTCTAACATTAGTAGACAAAATTGGTGTAATTACGTGTGTGATTAAATTTTCAAATTTACGGTTAATATTATTTTAAAATTTCAAGTTGTGTAATTATATAACTATAATTTGTTTTATCAAACATGATATGCAGATTTAAGACGTAATTATGCTATGTCAATCAAACATGTCTATGAAATTAGAATTATTTGTAATTACATGTGAGCGTAATTAATTGAGCAATAATTACATTTTTCATGCAATAACAATATGATGTACAAACACACCTTTAATGCACTAACGATGTATAAATTATATGTACTATCAGTAAATTAAATGATAACACGTCTTCGTAAAACTTTAAAATTAAATTCATTTAACTTATCTTTAATAACGTGATATGACTTTGTTCAATGATAGTGCATAGTATTATACTTTCCCAATGCATCAAATGTAGTAGTATATATATAATTTTTTTCAAAAAAATCATGTTATATATTTTAAAATTAGTTTTTATTTAAACTCAATGTTGTCAAAATAATTAAAATAATTTGCAATGTACACTCAATAAATTAAACAATAACATATCATCATAAAATTTTAAAATTTAAATAATTTACTTTTAATGATGTGCCGTGATCTTATTCAATAATGATGTATAACATTATGGGTAAAACTTTGATACACATGCTGCGTAAAATTGATTTTACACAAGCTTGTGTATTTACACTATAAAAACCTAAATCCTAAATTCCTAACTCTAACCCTAAAAAAATAAACATCACACTCTAAACCTTAAACCCTAAATTCTAAACACTAACCTTAACTTCTAAACCCTACAACATAAACCCTAAACTAAAACCCTAACCCCTAAAACTAAAAGGCACGTGTAAACTAAAGTTTACACGGCATGTGTATCAAAGTTTTTTTTCTAACATTATATACCGTATTAACATGTCAATTTACTAGTTTACACGGCATGTGTATCAAAGTTTTTTTCTAACATTATATACCGTATTAACATGTCAAATAAGTAAATTTATTTAAACTTAATGAATTGAAACATTTAATTTTAAAACAAATAAGTAACGATAATAACCTTATTTGAACTTGATGATGTAGAGGTGGATCAAAAGGGCCACCACGTTGATCCTGATGCCGTCCAAAATGTCGAGCCTTATTGATGTTTTGGCCCAACGAAGCAAGTTTCAATAATGCCACATCTCAAATATTAGACATTGCTAATTTAAGCTAAGTAGTCTAAGTTACAATCCGCATCTTTTTTCGATATATATATTTTTTTATAATCGTTGAGTCTTGATTCATTTTATATTATGAATTTACGTTCAGTACACTCCTACTAAAAATTAAAAGTTTTCATAAGTTTATTAATTTTAGAATTTAGAGATTTAATTTAGGGTGTAGGGTTTAGTAGTTTATGTGGGTTCAAAATTTAAGGATGACGGTTAGAATTTAGGGTTTATAGGTTTAGTTTTTACGGTAATATGATAAAAATTTAGGTTTCAACGCATAAACCCTAAATTCTAACCAACATCCCTAAATTCTAAACCTCTAAATCCTATGTCCTAAACTAAATATTTAAACCCTAAAACTAAAACTTGTGAAAACTTTTAGTTTCCACCGTCTGTGTATAAAATAATTAATCATATATTATTATCGTTATATTATAAATATAATAAATTTAAATACATTTTTTTGAACGGTAAATTTAAATACATTTAAATAAGTACTAATATCTGATTTTAAAAACTATAGATTATAAATAGTTTAAAATTATATTGAAAAAATAAATTCTTCCTTTTTTATTATAAAAATAATAAATTCTTCCTTCTATTTTGGAACCATTTCATTAGGTTAGAATAAACTTTTCTCTCAATCTTAGATGCCGCAACTATCTTTTTTTCCATTTATTTTTTAGTCTGTGGTTGGTAATTAATTTCAGTGTTGGTTGTCAATCATTAGAACTTATTATTTGCTTTTTTTATACTTTTAATAAGAATTTTTATTTTTATGAGACGTTTTTTCTTTGTTTTGTGATTTTTTTTATCTGTTGTTTGACATGATTTCTAGATACTTTAGCGGTCGTTTTGGTGCTTGTATAAAGATCTTCATTGTATTAGTTTCTGATTTTGATTCTGTCGGTGGTCATAGAAAGTGTCTCATTTAGATAGAGATAATGAGATTTAAGAAGGCTTCTGAATTTTTATGGTATTTTTTTGAACATAAAAATTTTGATGGTATGCTAATATCTTCCATGATATTTTATATTTGCACATTTGGGTTGTATGTGATTTTGGTAAATTGGTCCCATTATTCTCATTTCTAAATATTTTATATTTATAATATCTTTCATAATTTTTTTTATAAATGATGAACGAAAAAACATAACCCTAAATAGGAAAAAGAGTACACATAGTAATACTTACAATATCCAAACCGAGCACTAAACTCAACTAAAAAAGCATAAGACCAACACAACAACTATCTCTCCTCTCCCCCTAAGCCTTGCAAACAAATCCCACGGACTTTACCCTCCAGGATCATCCCGACTGCAATGCTGGGTGGTCGATCCAGCTGTTATCAACCTCTCCTCCCAACACCGCTGCTCATCTGCCACAATCACGACCACTGCACCTGGCGGCACAGCATACACCACCCCTCCATTGTCTGGTTGGAGCCCAACGCTTCTAATCTATCCGCAACACCGTTCCTCTCCCTACAAACATGCCTCACTCGCACTTGCCACTCTCGCTGCATCAGACTATGGATTGCTGCAACCAACGCACTCTGAGCAAGGGTCACCGACGATTCATCACAAATATTCTCCACTTCTTTATTGTTCGTTTCTAACTCAATGCGTCTGAAACCCAGCTCCCGCGCATGGCGAAGTCCATCGTGAATCGCCTAAAGTTCGGCAATAAGCACTGAGCTTCTAGCTTCTCCCAACGTAACGTGAGAAGCCAAAGAGCTAACCCCCTGACTCATCTCTAAATGCGCAACCAATCGCAGCTCGCCCATCCATTGAATTACAAGTCGCATCTACATTCCCTTTAACCCACCCCGCACCGGACCTTCCCACATGAGACCACTCCTTGGCGCGGCACTTGGTTTCCATATTGCCGGTGCAAAAACTGTCTCACACTCGGCAATAAGTTGACTCCCCCGCTCCAAAACACCTTCGCGCTCCACATGATCCTCACCTAGAATCACGTTACACCTCACTTTCCACAAGAACCAATAATAGATCGAGAACAGCATATCCTAATCCACACTGCTGTCGGTCACAAACTAAAAACCATGTATATTTCCATGCAACCATTGATCAAACGACACCTCAAAGAAACGAGTCACTTTCTTCCAAGTATTAATTTCGTGTGTTTGCCCACGTATTTTTTTTCCAGTTTAAATCTTCGCAACAGTAAAATATCAAGTGGTTTAAAATTTTAAAAAAGTTATCACTCCAATTCAAATTAATAATGGTAGATTGAATTATCCAAAAAAAGAAAACAATGTTAGATTGAATTTTTTTTTGACAAACTGATAGATTGAGTTCTGATATTATTATTACTATAACATTTAGGATAACATAAATTCAAATTTAAATATATTTAAATATCTAATATTTTCTAATTAAGAATCTGATGGGGTCTTTGATAAAAAAAAGGAGAGAATCTGATGAGGTCTAAATATTTTAAGTATTGGATATATAAAAATCAAATTAATAGTTTTATTAATATAGCATAATTATACATAAACAATACATATAGAACAACATAATTAAAATATATAATTTTTTTGAATTGAATTATATATAGTTGATTGTGCATAAATACATGTACGATGTTAATATCTCTCGTATCTTTAACAAATATATTTGATATCGTATGCTGGAATCTTCACATGTAGGACGTAGCTTCCACGAATTACGATGGATATGATCGTGATTTGTGAAGTACGACATATCTTTTTTATTATCTTATATATATTTTAAAAAAACTATTTTTAAATTGAGGAATTGAAGAAAAAAAATCAGTTCTAATATATTTGAGTTGTTAAAAAATAATTAAAGTCGATTTTCCACGTGCACGGTAATGGGAACCTTTCATGAAGCCAAAAAGGTCAATATTTGTGGCCATATTTGTTCGGAATTTTTACTCAAATATTACTTTAACATTTCCTCCCAAATAAGGCATTTTTTATTTTAATTCCCTAATTATTATATTTGTTACAATACTTTAGAAGTCGAATTTAACAGAATTCGACTTTGGACATGTTTACTCAAAAAATCTTAAAAAATGCCTAAAGTCGAATCTTCCCGAACCAGCCTTTAAAAGTTTTTTGGGAATTTACTTTTTAAAGTCGGATTATGTTGAATCCGACTTCTAGGGTACTGTAACAAATGTAATATTTCAAAAATTAAAATAAAAAGTCATATTTTGGGGAAAAATAAAACCCTAAAACAATATTTATGTGAAAATTCTATATTTGTTCTCTATCTACACTTCTAAATTGCCTGGAATACAACATCAGAGAACATAGAATATTATTATATGGCGGGTTAAACTAAAAATGGTCCCTAAATTCTGTGTTTTTTTTCTTTCTATTTTAAGTATTTAAATTAAAATATTTTGGGAATGATGCAAACCCAAATGATATTTTGAGTTTTGGAGGACGTTGGGGCATATTTTGGGATCTATGGCAAATTTTACAGTGCAAGGTGAAGTCGTCGCCTGCAGATGACGACTTGAGGGAAGACGCCATCTGCAGGTGGCGACTTCACCCAGATTTTATCTTGAATCGATAAGGAAAAATATTAAACTCTTACAAGTCAAGGGGAAGTCACCACCTGCAGATGGCGTTTTCCCCCTAGTCGCCATCTGCATGTGGCGACTTTACCCTGCACTGTAGAATTTACCGTAGATTTCAAAATATATTCGAAGGTACCTTATTTTCCCAAATATTCAATCTATTTGGATTATTTGCCCAA
This sequence comes from Hibiscus mutabilis, assembly GCA_019671005.1. Lineage (NCBI taxonomy): Eukaryota > Viridiplantae > Streptophyta > Magnoliopsida > Malvales > Malvaceae > Hibiscus > Hibiscus mutabilis. The sequence continues at coordinate 39,215,978 of CM033751.1, read as the reverse complement.
AGCTGCCATTTAAATTTCCTTTTTGATTAAACAAGTCTTTTAAATTATTATATATGATTACTTGAAGTATTTTTTTTATCAAACTAAGTATCTAAACTACACACTTTTTAAGTATTTAAATTATTTTCCCAAATATTCAATCCATTTGGAACGCCCGACCTCGCCAACGCCTCTTGAGGGGTAGAACATGGCAAAGAAAGGAAGAAGCGATATGGTCTCGTTGGTTGAAGGGGGTAGCACTAAATGGAGGTTAATGGCTTTGGTCCATCAAACGTGAGAGGTTCGCATACTGGCCAGGTCCCTCCAACCGTGGTGGAGGATGTGGGCACTGCCCAGCCGCAAGCACGTACAGAATTACCAGGAAAGGTACGTATGCAGCGATTGTTGATAAAGGAACGAGTCAGGCGGGTTCGAAGCAACCTGATGTTCAGCACATGGAAGAAGAAGTCGCGGTGCTGAAGGAAGATGTTATTATTAATCGATCGAATCTGATACCCTCGATTCAATTCTCGGATAGGGTACACGATCAAATTGATCGAAATATGCGCAATGCAATTATTGTTCGCCTGCTTGGGAGAACGATTGCATATGTTACATTGTTGAATCGGGTGCGAGCAATGTGGAAGCCTATTAGGGATATTCAATTGATCGATATTGAGAACAATTACTTTATTATTAGTTTCTCTAATGGTCAGGATTTCACAAAGGTACTCACGGATGAACCATGGACTATATATGAAAGTTATTTAACGGTTCAGCCTTGGAGTCGATCATTTTCTCCGTCAGAAAAGCATCCGTCCCAAGTTATTGTGTGGATTCATTTATCTGGGTTAGCATACCGCTATTACACAAAAGTTGTGTTATGATGTATTGCGGCATTGATCAGACGAGTTGTCAAAATTGATTACAATACTCAAAGAGGGGGACGTGGAAAATTTGTAAGACTCGACGTTCTTGTAGACTTGAACAAGCTTTTGTTATCTAGTACTCGGATTGACGGTAAGTTGCAATGGCTTGAGTGTGAAGGGTTAGAACAGATTTATTTTGGTTGTGGTACCCATGGACACTCTCAAGAGCAATGTGAAAGTTTACGAATTGCCAGAGAAAATAAAAGGACTGGTAGGACATTAGAACAAGGCAATTCTCACTCAGTTGAGATTGCATCGAAGGAAGAAGAGTTGTTCAGCCCCTAGATGGTTGCTGAGACACGTAGGCGTCGACCGATTGTGCGATCATCGAATGCTAATATAGATGCTAGTAAAAAAATAGCTAGTGGCTCTAGATTTGCTGCGTTGACAGCTTCGGATGAAGGCATGGTGGAAACTGCAGTGTTGAATGTGGCTTCAACGACTCGAACACTAATTAGGGAGGGTCCTATAGTGCGACAGAAGGTAATTACAAGGGGTAGTAGTGTAGCTAAGAATGCGGCGTATATGGCATCCAACCCTAATAAGCGTTCAAATTACGTGGCTAAGGAAACACAAGCTGAGGTAATGAATTCTTCTATAAGGGTGATATCTACGGTAGTTGGCAAAAGTGCAAAGGTGGTGGTTCATAACCCGAGAGTTAGCTCGGGCAACTATTCAGCGGTCAAGATTGTTGAGCAAGGAGTTAAGGGGCATAGAGACCTGAATGGGGTCAGATCAGGGAGTTTGAAAGGGAATGTGCAAAAGAAAATATTAGCCAGACGTTGAAGGTTCAGAAGCCAGGAGAATTTCATACTTCGCTCTGTCTGATATTGGTAGAATTAGACCAAAATACTCATGTGAAGATCGCAAATATGGGTGGTAAAGAGATTCTAGACCTAGGAGATCCTTTGAGGAATGGTGGTTCAGGATTACATTCTTCTGATGAAGAATATATGTTTGATATGTATGATGAGGATGAGGATGAGATGACAGATATGGAGGAGTGGGAACGACCTATTACTCTTTAAGGTACCATTTTCTTGTTAAATTTTTATTTAATGATTAGTATTATGTTTTAGAATTGCCAGGGTGCAGCGAGTTCTGATTTCAAGCGTTATTTTCAGATGTTCTGCTTGCGCTATAAGCCGAGTTTGGTTGCGTTGTTTGAGCCAATGATCAGTAGCCCCATAGCTGATAATGTGATTGCTCGGTTAGGTTTTGCGAACTATATGAGGGTGGAGGCTCATGGTTTCAGTGGTGGTGTATGGTTGTTATGGGATAATTCAGTGACTGTTGAGGTTTTGCACATTTCGATCCAGTTTATAAATGGGAAAGTCCGTGAAGCTAGTAATACTGACTGGGTACAATTCATGGTTGTATACGCAAGTCCATGTTTCATAATTCGTAAGCATGTTTGGTCACAACTTGTGGGTCTTGCGCCGAGGGGTGTTACTCCTTGAATTTTGTTAGGCGATTTTAATGTCATCCTTGTTGTTGATGAACAATCAGGAGGGGCGATGAATACTGATGGTGATAGTCGACTCTTCTACGATTTTATGTTTCATTCTTGATTGATCGATTTGGGCTACCGTGGTATTCCTTACACGTGGAATTTTGGGAGTCTTTATCAAAGGTTGGATAGATGTATAGTGAATTCAAGCTGGTTTAATTATTTTCCTAATAGTCATGTGTTATATCTTGAGAGGCTTGGGTCTGACCATTATCATTTGTTACGGCGGACGTCGGAAAGCATTGAGGGGGAACGTGCTCGTCCCTTTCGTTTCATTGTAGCTTGGTAGGATCATCATGAGTTTCAGGATTTTTTAAAGGCAGCATGGAAAGATAATCTATCAGTGGTGGATAATGTAGAATAATTTTGATCGGCTATAGGGACATAGAACATTAATGTGTTTGGGCATATCGGGCGTAAAAAGCATAGGTTATTGGCACGGCTTAGAGGAATTTATCTGGGTTTGGCAAGATGGCACTTTAATTCTCTCGTTATACTTGCTAATAAATTACGAAAAGAGCTTGAGGTGGTGCTTGAACATGAAGAAAGTCTTTGGAGACAAAAGGCGTGTTCACAATGGTATTTAGTAGGTGATCGTAACACAAAATTCTTTCATTCTTCGGTGCAAGCTCGGCGTCGGGCTAATTATGTTTCTGGGTTAAAGTTGGATGATGAAAGTTGGTGCTTTGAGCAAGATAAACTTTCAGATTTGGCGTTAAATTATTACAAGGCGTTATTCACAAGTGCGGCTAGCCAGAGGAGTATGTATGTGAATCGAGGTTTGTTTCCTTGTGTGTCGCGGATGGCTTTGGACCAGCTAGATATGCCTTTTTCAAATGAAGAAGTGTATCGTGCAATTTTTGATATAGGGGCGACTAAATCCCCCGAAATCGATGGCATGAATACTGGTTTTTATTAGAGAAACTAGGGCATTGTTGGACCGTCAGTATGTAATTTTATTCATGAGATTTTTGCTTTAGGATTAGTCCCAGAAAATATCAATCAGACGCTGCTAGTTCTCTTGCCAAAAGTAAGGGTTCTAGATTCTATTACTCAATTTCGACCTATTAACCTATGCAATGTTGTTTATAAAGCTGTCACGAAGGTTATTGTCAATCGCCTTAAGCCTTACATTCCATAATGGGTTTCAGAAAACCATAGGAGTTTTGTTCATAGTAGGTCGATCGCTGATAACATAATTATTGTCCAAGATGTGATTCACTCGATAAGACGAAAGAAAGGTTTAAAGGGGTAGATGACCTTGAAAATTGATCTTGAGAAAGCCTATAATCGTCTTGAGTGTGGCTTTATTGTGGATACTCTCGCTGATATTGATGTTCTAGATAGGCTAAGGTCGCTCATCATGCAATGTGTGTCCACTGTGTCTATACAGGTGTTATGGAATGGTTCAATGTCTGATTCTTTTCGTCCGTCGAGGGGTATACGGTAAGACGATCCTCTTTCGCCTTATTTGTTTGTTCTTTGCATGGAAATGTTAGCTCAGAGTATATAATATGAGATCAGGAGGGGTAAATGGAAGCCATTTTGTACATCACGTCTGGGCCTGCCTTCTCCCATTTATTTTTTTGCTGACGACATGATCATATTTGCAGAAGCTTTAATGGAGCAAATGCATGTTATTAGTTGTGTTTTGGATGCGTTCTGTGTGGTCTCAAGACACAAGGTTAGTCAAGAAAAAATGAATATTTTTTATTCTAACAATGTTTTCACTTCACTTCGGCAGTGTATCAGCGATGGTTTTGGATTTTATGAGGTGTCAGACCTTGGCAAGTATTTAGGGGTTCATCTGTTGCATCAGCGGGTTACAACGGCTTCGTATCAGTTTCTTATTCAGATAGTTCGGAGGAAGCTGAGTGGTTGGGTTACGACCTCTTTTTCACTAGCGGAACGAATTACACTTGCAAAAGTAATGTTAGCTGCAGTTTCAATGTATACGATGCAAACAACTGTTCTTCCTAAACGGACATATTTGGAGTTAGAGAAAATTATTCGCCGGTTTGTGTGGGGAATTACATCAGAAAAATGTGGTGTCAATTTAGTTAAGTGGGATTAGGTCTGTCGCCCTTTGGAGCAAGGTGGTCTTGGGTTTCGGAAGATTCAAACTCAAAATAAGGCTTTTCTAATGAAACTTGCTTTCAACTTAGTCGCATGTCTAGAGGCGTTATGGGTGAGGTTCCTCCGTGCGAAATATAAATGCATTGATAGGGTGCCTTTGGAGATTAAAAATTAGAATTGCTCCCGGTTATGGAAGGGATTAAGTTTAGTTTGGGAAGATGTGCGGCAAAACCTCAATTAGAGTCTCGGCAATGGAGAGTCGATGGATTTTTGGTTCGACTATTGGGTGGGTAACATTGGACCGTTGGTGAATCAAATATTGTCAGTGAATATTCTCAATGTACCGCATGTCTCGGCTTTATCCATGGTGGGTAACTCAGGGGATTGAAATTGGCCTATGTTTCAGTATCTGCTGCCGATGCATGTTTTGTTGCATATTGCCGCAATCAAGTCTCCCATGGAGAAATTGGAGAAGGATAGGGTGGGCTAGAGTGTTAGTGTACTGAACCGGTTCTCGGTGAAATTGACATATTATGTGCACGCGGCTACCTATACGGGTGGTGCCGAGAATATGTGGAAATTGATTCACAAACATCGGGGTTACAACAGATTCGTATTTTCTTGTGGCTTGTCTGCTTGAATCGTATTATGACTAATGTCGAGAGAGGGCGTCGACATTTAACCATGGATACCCTTTGTCTGATATGCCATACTATGCCGGAGGATATGAACCATGTCCTACGAAATTTTGCGCCTATAGCAGCGGTTTGGTGTTCGTTTGTTAGATAGGACAAAATTGATGAGTTTTTTGGTTTGGACACACGGGAATGGATTGTTGCAAACCTCACTAAGTATGATTATTTTGTGAGTGATGAACCGAATTGGGACATTCTATTTGGTGCATTAGTTTGGTATTTTTGGAAGGCCCAGAATGCGTTTGTTTTTAATAATCCGATGGGGGGAAGTGAGTCAGTGGTACAGCTAAGTCGGAGGATGCTTGCAATGGCATTGGAAGCAGGGGTCGCGCAACATAGGGCAAATACTACGGTGCCGTCGGTTTAACGGGGGGCTGGAAATTTGGCATCCACCTGAGCAAGGGTGGGTGAAATTGAACACGGATGGGGCTCAACATAGGCTTTGAGAGTTGCTTCGTGTGGAGGGGTCCTTCGGGATCACACCGGGGAATAGATTTTTGGATTTTCTAAGTTTGTAGGGATTTGCTCGGTTATTGATGCTGAGTTGTGGGGTGTGCTCATTGGTTTAGAGAATACATGGTCGAGGGGTATCGACAGGTTATACTTGAGATAGATAGTTTGGAAGCATTGCGTATGTTGCGTTGTGATCTACCAGCTCAGCGAGGGTCTTCACTTTTATTGAACTTACATATGTTACAGGATCGAGGGTGGACGGTTCGACTACAATATGTGTGCTTTATGGGGTACAAGGTTGCGGATGGCCTTGCAAAAGAAGTGAGTTCTAGTAGTTTTGATGTGTTTTACTATCCAGTACCTCCACCGATGATTGCGGGGGTTCTTTCGGAAGATAGTATTGGTTAGTTCTATGAGTTTTGGTTGTATTGACATTTATTATTCTCACGTGCACTCTTTTTCCTCCATTTAGGTTTAGCGATGTTTTTTTAATGAGACATGTAGAATAATCCCCTTTTCACCTAAAAAAAATATAACATTTCAATTTTCAACAATTTACATATAAAGATTAATAACATTTGGCAGTTTAAATTTATGTGTTTATGAATATTTGGATTAACTTCTAAAATTTTGACCAATTTTTAATAAATTTAAATAAAGATTAAATTATTAGCTTCTTTAAAACAAAAGGCGTGGGATTAAGAATAAGGCCAAATTCCACGAATATAAAAAAATGGAAAGACAGAACCATCTTTTCATGTTTTCAAATAAAAAAAATCAAGCTAGAAAATCTGGAAGATTTTATATGATATGAAATCTGCCGGATCTTGCTTTTTCCAAACTGTCTGATCTTCCATGGGATTTGCATCTCTTTTTTCTCCATGGCCGACCCTTTTAAAGCTTACCTCCCATCATTTTCTTTCCAAGCTTCTTCTTCTTCTTCTTCTCTGGCTGTTCTTTTGCTGTATTGAAATCGCAGATCTTCATAAATCATGGCTATTGCTGCCGACGCTAAATTTCATGTTCTCGCTGTTGATGATACCCTCATCGATAGAAAACTCATCGAGAAGCTTCTTAAGACTTCTTCTTATCAAGGTAAACTATTCATTTTCCTTTCCTTTTTCTCTCCAGCCAAACAGAATTCTGTTTTTTTCTTTTCTTTTAGAACATGGATTGATTTTCCTCTTTTTTTTACGATTTGTGTTTTGCAGTTACTGCAGTGGATTCTGGAACCAAGGCATTGAAGTTTCTTGGATTGAATAACAGGGAGAAAAATTCAAAGGCTGATACATCTGTTCGTGTGGAAGTGAATTTGATCATCACAGATTATTGTATGCCGGGAATGAGCGGCTACGATCTGTTGAGAGAAATCAAGGGCTGTTCGTCTTTGAAAGACATTCCGGTTGTGATCATGTCCTCAGACAACATCCCCTCGAGAATCAACAGATGCTTGGAAGATGGAGCGGAAGAGTTCTTTCTGAAGCCGGTTCAATTATCAGATGTGAGCAAGCTTAGGCCTTATCTAATGAAATATAGATCTAAGTCGAATATCAACAAGAGGAAGGCCGTGGAAGAAATCGTTTCCCCTGATCGAACAAGAACAAGACACAATGAAGTTAAAGAGCGATCTTCATCACCAAATTAAATCAATATTTCTTTTCAGGACAATTTTGTTGGACCTCAGGAATACAAATTCCTCTTGTTGTATATATATCACAATCTGTGGTTGAGATTTGCTTCTCATGAATGCCTAGCCGAATACCGATCAATTTGTACCGTCGATATTTAATAAGTTTATACTTCGAAATTTTGGATCTTAAAACCTTCTCACTTTTTTTCTTACCCTTCCAGATTTAAAGGTTTTACTATGATTAACTCGTGTCGTCGTATTTTTTTAGCAGCATGTCATTATATAATCGAATCATACATACACTTAAGCTTCATAGGCACCGAATTCAATCCTACACATAGTTTAATCTAAAGATTACGATTTACGCATCAAGGTCAAGACTACGAAAACTGAAATATCTAGACATGTAAGTTTAAAACTAAAATCTGAACACTTTGGTACATACATGTCATTATCTTCCATAGAGATCGGAAACTGAATATATACATTTATTTGGTGAAGTTTGTGACTTGTGCAACGATGTGATCCTCTACCTAAATAGTAAGAATTTAGGTTATAATATAAGAATTTGTGTAATTATACAAATTTTTACATAAGACAAAATCTACATAAATTCTTACAAGAATTTCGGATCTACCAAAATTATTATCCAATCCTACATCAACTCTTACTAAAATAGTAAGAATTTATATAGGGACGTATTTTAACCGCACCATAAAATGCCTTACCTTAGCATTTCCCAGTTGTAGACTAATGATAGAGTACACGGAGACTTTATTGCAACATGCTTGAGAGTCGAGAGCTTGCCATGTCGTGCATGAGCAGAAGACACTGGCCGATCGGTTAGCGGTGCTGGGTCGAGGGAAGCCAGTTGGTGCGGAACTGTATGACTTTCCGACGTGTCTGCTAGCTGCCCTGGTGCAACGGGAAGCTGAAGACAACATGTAGTTTTGATATGGGACAAAAATATTTGTAGATTTTCATGACATGGAAATTAGGCAAAAAATATTTGCCATGTCCGCAAAAGGCTGATGTCTGACGTTTGTATAATAATAGCGGAGAAACCATAAGTCACGAAAGTTTGATATGGGGCACACAAATCACACGTCTTGGACAAGTTCTCTCATGCTCTACCAAAATACCCGAAAATTTCCACTAAATTTACCATACAATCAGCAAGTCCAACCTGAAAAGGTAAGGGCATTTTAGACATTTCATTACATAAAATTACCAAAATCCCAAAATAGAGTTTCAAAAAAGGCAAGAATGTGAGTAATCTAAGGCAAGAAATACATATATTTATTCCCTCTAAAATCAAAAGGTTATTGTAACATTACAGCAATGGCTTCAGTCCCAAAATCTCTCACACATTCTACTTTTCTTGTTCTTTTCATTATCATAGTCCTTTTATCTTCTGCTCCACTTGCAATGGCTCAATGTGAAGCCAAGTCCAGAAGTGGATGCCATGACAATGAAGAATCCCTAAAGCTAAAATCATTGCCTTTGTCACAATCTTACTCTCCAGCATGATCGGTGTGTCTTTACCGTCGTGTTCTCGTCACATGCCATCGCTTAAACCCAACAGGGACTTGTTCGTCGTCGTTAAGGCATTCGCTTTGGGAGTTATACTAGCGAACGGGTACATGCACGTGTTACCGGACTCTTTCAATGACTTGATGTCGGATTGTTTGCCCAAAAATCCATGGAGGAAGTTCCCTTTCAAGACATTTGTGGCAATGTTGTCGGCTGTCTTGACCCTCATGGTTGATTCGTTCGCCATGAGCATGTACAAGAAACATCATGTCGAAGCTTTAACGGCAGATGCTAGACCGAAAAATGTGTAATACCCCAAATTCTGCTTAGTGACTAAAGTACAAAGAATCAAAAGTTGATGGTTTTAATTTAGTGACTAAAACATAAAATTTTAAAAGTTTGGTGGTCAAAGTGAAAAGTTCAAGGACCAAAAGAGTAATTTCTCCAATAAGTAATTTTAGTCAATATAAGTGTGAATCAGATCGAAATAAGTATTTTTTATATCAATTTTGAGAAATTCGATACAGTAGAAGATATCGAATTTGGATCGAATAAAATTGTTAAACGTGCTCCGGCCATGGGACGGGTGACCTCTGGGAAGGTTCCATAAAAATGTTTCAGATGTTAAATGTTAAATGCTGGAAGGGTTACATTGCGATGATCAAAGAAAGCTGGAAGGAGCTGTGTCTTTATTGAAAGGACAAGCTCGTATCTGGTGGACCAATGTTACTACTTGTCCCCGAGAGGATATTACGTGGAACTTTTTCCTCAGGGAGTTCCGCAACAAGTATATTGGTGACATGTTTATCCGAGAAATGAGAATGAATTCTTGAATCTCAAGCAAGGCGACCGGGCGGTATATGAATGTGAATTTAACAAATTAAGTCGGTTCAGTTCAGAGTTAATTCCCACAGAGAAAGATCGCACCCTTAGCTTCATTGAAGGGTTGGACATTGATTACAAGGAGATATTGATTGCTATGAACATTACCGAATTTCAAGAAGTAGTAAATCGAGTTTAGGGATGGAAAAGTCAAAGCAGAAAGGATGGTGAATCAGACTGCTCAGTCACAGAAAAGGAAAATTGGAGAATCTTTTGGTTCAACATCTTCCAAGAAAAATAAGAGTTTATATCAGGATAATCGTGCAGGAGTTAATACATCCGAACAAAGATTTGGATCGGAAAAGTCCAAAAGTTCGCAAGTTTCTGCTGCAAAGATGGGATGTTCAAGGAAATATCAAAGTCCACCTCAATGTGATCATTGTGGCAAATTTCATTTTGGACAATGCTGATTAGTCACGGGAGCTTGCTTTGGTTGTGGTTCTACTGATCATTTTCTTCAGGATTGTCCAAAGAATGATAGTAGATTTGAAAAGTCGGTTGCCTAGAATAAAAAGGGGAGACATCAGGGTAATTCAGGATCTGTTAAGATTAATCAACCGAGAATAACTGAAGTTGCTTTTAGCAAGGAATACAGGACTCCAGCAAGAGTTTATCATATTCGCACTGAGGATGATCGGGATGCACTTGACATTGTTACAGGTACATTTTGAAAATTCGAGGACGAATTTTCTTGAGGGGGAAGAATTGTAATACCCCAAATTTTGCTAAGTGACTAAAGTACAAAGAATCAAAAGTTAGTGATTTTAGTTCAGTGACTAAAACATAAAATTTTGAAAGTTTGGTGGTCAAAGTGAAAAGTTGGGAAAAGTTCAAAGACCAAAAGAGTAATTTCTCTAATAAATAATTTTAGTCGGTATAAGTGTGAATCAAATCGAAATAAGTATTTTTTTATATCAATTTTGAGAAATTAGATACAGTAGAAGGTATCGAATTTGGATCGAATAAAATTGTTAAGCGTGCTTAGGCAATAAGATGGGTGACCTCTGGGAAGGTTCCATAAAAGTGTTTCAAATTAATATTTTGGACTCTGAATAAGTAGAAATGATTCGTATGAAAATTTTTGTTAAAGGATTTTAAAGAGAATTTTATCCGATAGAGATTTCGAATAATTATCGATATTTTTGGATCGAGTCCAAATTTCAGAGTTAGACTCTATAAATATGGGAGATTGAGTATGACAATATTATTTATTTATGGGATTTAGAAATATGAGATTTTGGATTTGGAATTGATAATACGATTGATGGAAAATCGTATTAGTTGATTTTCGGATAATTGGATCGAATAAAAATCATGAAATAAAATTTTATGATTTTTTATGGATGGCTAGTTAGAAAGGAACTAAATTAGTTCCAATGTGATTGATGGGTATTTGGAAAGAAGACATGTAAAATAAACTTTGGTTGGAGGATAAAATAGTCTTTTAATTACTAAAAGATTTTTATATTGAATTTTAGTAATTAAATATGCCATTTGGCATTAAATAAAAGAAAGAAAGTTTGACAAATTCTCTCCATCTTCTTTCTTTGTTTCCGAATTCAACAAGAGCTTAGATAACAAGCAAGACCGAGATCGACACCAGTCGTGAGACAAAGAAAAAGTTTCAGAGTGAATACGTTTTGGTACAAGTAGCTAGTGAGGCATATAAGGTGAGTGCATTCATATGTTTCAAATATGTTTTGATAAATTTTATGAATTCTATTTATATGATTTTATTAAAATGATAACATGATTTTTGTTCAAGTTATATGAGATTTTACAGGCAAAGGAAAAATGTTAGTATATGATAGGGTATTAACTGCCCTATTATGTTTTGTTATGATAAAATGCTATTGAATAATGGTGATAAATGAATTGTTTATACATGATGATTTACAAGCATATGATATGGATTTATTGCCCAAGTTATGTTAGAGAGTTACAATATAGTGGCATGCCATTAGAGGTCTAGTAGTCAAGGACTACGTGTAGCTGCACACCGATCTTCGGATCTATATGTTTCGACACCTATGTGTTGACACCTATGTGTCTATATGATATCGACACTATTGTGTCTATATGACTTTGACACTTATGTGTCTATATGTTACTGGCACTTTATGTGTATATATGTTTATCGTCACTTGGTGACTAGTACTCAAGGAGTACCGACCTTGCATACTTTAGTTTCTCTTTATACTATTCTTGGGCTAATTACAAAGTTAAAGTATATGGATATTACTATTTCTTATATATGATGATTTAAAATTATATGGAAGATTTGTTTTGAACTTAATTAACCATTATTTCATTTATTTTGTTATTTGATTTTATAACTACTTATAATGCATCACTAAGTTATACTTAGCGTGTGTATTTTTCCTGTGCACACGTAGGTTGATCATACGGTTCGTAAACATAGATATTTTGGCATCACCCGGAGATCGAAAGGAGATTACAAGTTATCTTAGTAATGCTTTGACATCCGATATCATATTTTGAGTAGTGGCATGTATAATAATGAATACGCATATTTTGTGTAAAAGAAATTTTAAACTACTTTATGTATGCATGTATGTATAGGTATAACTAAATATGGTTTAGCATTATTAGTAGGTGAAATGGAATGATTTATGAGTAATTAGAGAACTTATAATGGACTTAGATTGAAGCTGTCCAGAAATTCTGTTTTAGACAGTGAGTTTGAAAAATTGTCATAAATTCTATAGATTGAAGTAGAATGTGAAATTTATATGTATAAACTACAAATTGAGTCTAGTTTATTAAAAAAAAACGGTGACTGATTTCGAGTCTGGTACAAAAAGATATGAAATTTTATTCGATGAAAGATCAAAAAACTGGGCAGCAAATTTTCCTAAAAACTACATTGTAATGTGACTTTCAGATTTTCCTTGAATTTTTGTACAATGAATTTGGGTTAATAATTTATATGGTTAGAAATCTTGATGTATCTAGTTTATTTAAAAATTTACATAATGAATTTTGGAAGTCTAGAATTTTATAAAAAATTTTGTTTATATAAAGTGCAAGCTGCCAATTTTGTTTGCAAATGTGAGAAATTGTTTGAACTTGTTATGTGATATCTTCTGACTCGTGTTTGCTGACAAATACGAGAAGAGAGTGTTACATTTAAATGTGAATGTGCCAATGGAGAATCTTGAACATGGATTTGAAGAAACCAATGAAGTACTGCAACAATTGTTAAGGCATCGAGTTATCGCTCAGGTATTAGAGCTGGGAGTCATAGTTCATTCGGAGGTGATCGGGCTCGCAATGGGAGCCTCCGACAATCCGTGCACCATTCGATCACTCCTCGCCGCTCTTTGCTTCCATCAAATGTTCGAGGGAATGGGACTCGGGGGATGCATAGTACAGGTGATTATCGTTCGAAACACCATTAATTTTCATAACCTTAAAGTAATCTGTGTATATCATTGATGAACATTGTTCTGTTTAATGATCTTTCAGGCCGAGTACAAGTTGAGAATGAAAGCAATCATGGTGGTGTTCTTTCTCAGCAACAACTCCACTCGGAATCGGATTGTCCAGGTTTTACAGCGAGACGAGCCCGACTGCACTGATTGTGGTGGGACTACTTAATTCTTGCTCGGCGTGGTTATTGAATTACATGGCTCTGGTAGATCTGCTAGCAGCTGATTTTCTTGGCCCCAAGCTGCAAATCAACATGAAGCTCCAAGCTTGGTCATATGTTGCAGTTTTACTAGGTGCTGGATTTATGTCTCTCATGGCAAAATGGGCTTAGTGATTTATTTCGATGTCTTTTTTTACTATTTTTTATGTTTTTAAGAGATTTTATTTTTGTCAATAGGTGGGATTTGTTTCTATTCAAACATATATTATATAACTTGGAGCAAGTAAATATTGTTACGTGGTTACATCACAATTATTCAATTTAATAATCACCAAAACCTTATACATCCACAATGCTTCTCTCCTTTTCTTTTATTTTCGTAATTTATATCCTTATTTATAAAAGGATTAATATTTGATATATTGTCAGTGTACACAAGCATGCATATTTTTAAGCTTAAATCTAAAATTTAAAATTTTAGCCACAAACCACAAAAATCTAACCTCAAACCATAACCATAAATCCTAAATTCTAATCCCTACAACCTAAACCTCTAAACTCTAAACTAAAACCTTAAACCCCTAAATAACCCTACTTGTGAAAACTTTGTTTTCCGCCGTCAGTATATAGGATAATAATCCTTTGTAAAATATAATTAAAATTTTAAAATTATGACTTTTTATATAAATTAACTTAAATATTTTCTTTTTTATGCCCAAAAAGAAACTTTTTTACCATTTGGTAAACACTAAACAGCATCGTTTCTTTCGAAAAGTCAAATAAATATGTGCGACTCCACTGAGGATCAAACTCAGAATCTCTGGTTCCGTAGACCAGCACCTTATCCATTGGGCCATGGAGTCTTTGATGAGGCCCGGTATAGTCTTTTAGTAAATCATAATTTTTTTTTCCAGAATGAGAATTCAGGAAAATTTGAAAAATACGTTTTGGGCAAATCATTTTCTTTAATTCATATATTATAATTTAGGGTAAAGTTCACATATGTCACTCAACTTTATTAAAAAAAATAATAATAATCAAACTTTCAAATGTTACAAAATGACAATTAAACTTTGTGTTTTATAACAAAATGACAACTCGGCTGTTAAGTACTTAACGTGGCTGTTATAAACCCTTGTATAATAGCACATTTAATCTTCTATATTTACACATTCAATCAATTTAGTCATTGTTCAAAAAAATTTACTAAATTTAACCCTCGTTATTTACACATTCTTTCAATTTGGTCCTTAAAGTAAAATTCCAAAGTTATTTGTCTTTTTATTTTCATTTTTTGTTTCCAATTTCTTTTTTGGATCTAACTTGTCACTTGCAGGTTTATTTTATTGTTGCACCAGTAATCTACTCCAAGCACCAGCACAATCTCCCACCACGGTTGCTGAGGGTGCACCAGCTGTTTGTGAACTTCCTTCACCTTCCAATCTGCCATTGGTTCATAGACCACACCGAAGACATTTTTCACCACACAGTGCACCAACACTTGTAGCACCGGCCTACCTCCTCTTTGTGGTCCGTTAATAACTTCCAGCCACCCTTCTATCAGTTCACGCCTGCCAAATCCTTTGATGAAGAGGGGTGCGTTAATGCCTCCTGGTGTGAACTTGCCAAATATTACCCCTACACAGATCGGTCTTGGTCCAATTCCTACTGGCTTAGCTCAATCACCATTGTCTCCTGAAGTGCCCAGTAAGATAATTTCTAAGCCATTTATTAACAACTTTATTATATTTTCTTCTTTATGTATTCATTATAAAATATCATAACTCAACATCTTTTACATAGCACTTCTATACACAATGTAGTTTAGAAGGTAGCATCCTGAGCATTTGTTGTTTATATTTGTCCACTGTGTCTGTATGAGATCCTTACATGGGTATTTTTTCACCTGGCCAGGTTGTTGCAATCCAGATTCAATTTTAAAACGAGGGATTCATGGTTGTCATTGTGTGTATCCCATAAAGCTTGACCTTCTCCTTTTAAATGTCTCTCAAAACCCAGATCGGAATGCTTAGTCGAGTTAACTTCTCAGCTTTATTTGCTGCCTGATCAAATTGAGATTATCAATTTTTATTTGCTCAGTTTGTCAAGATTAAATATCTCTATAGATATTATTACACACATGGGAATCAGTTTCATTGCCAGTGACGCATCAAAAATAAGCTCTTCACTTGTAACGCATAGGGTTCGTTTTGACCCAAATGCAGTTGGAGATTACAGAATCCTTAACTTTACCTGGTTTGAGTCTCCACCGCCTTCCCCAGGTAACTTTACTTGTCTCACTTATCATGTTTTCGCAAGATGCAACAATAAAATGAACCTGCAAAATATGACAATTTACTGAGTGAAAAGTTAGATCAAGAAAAGAAATTGAAAACAAAAAAATGAAAATGAAAGGACAAATAACTTTGGAGTTTTGCTTTGAGGACCAAATTGAAAGAGTGTATAAATAATGAAGGTTAAATATAAATGATTAAATGTGTTATTATACAAAGTTTTATAACAGTCACGTTAAATACTTAACGGACGAGTTACCATTTTGTTATAAAACACAAAATTTAATTGTCATTTTGTAACATTTGAAAATTTAATTACCATTTTATTTTTTTAACAAAGTTCAATGCCCATTTGTGAACTTTACCCTCTAATTTATAATGAATTCACAAAAAATAAGGGAAATGTGAACACTGTTTTTTTTATATTGAGAGAAATACAGAACTCAAACCATAAATAAAAGGATATTAGTATCACTTAATTATCAGGATAACAAAACTTTACGGTTATAATTATTTTATATTTGGGTCATTTTTTATAAGGAAAAAGAAAGGAAATTTAAGAAGGGTAAAACTTTGATACACAGGCCGTGTAAAATTAATTTTACACAAGTCTGTGTATTTACACTATAAAAACCCAAATCCTAAATTCTCAACCCTAACCTTAAAAAACTAAACCCTAAACCTTAAACCCATACACTAAATTCTAAACACTAACCTTGAATTCTAAACCCTATAACCTAAACCCCTAAACCTTAAACTAAAACTCTAACCCCTAAAACTAAAAGGCACGTGTAAACTAAAGTTTACACGACCTGTGTATCAAAGTTTTTTCCATTTAAGAAATTGACATCTTTTTCCTGTGTTTGGGTCATTTTTTTTTTCATTTACCTTAATTCAGTAGAAAAGATAGGAAATGAAAGTAAGTTTTTATTTACCTGAATATTATAATCAATTTTTTTCACAATCTAACCAAACAAAGTTTACGGTCCTGTTTGGTAATTAGCTGATAGATGATTACATTAGTTGATTGGACTAGGGGATTGTATTAGCTAATTGTATAAAAGTGTTTGGTAAAATTAACTGATAACTGATAGTTGTTTGATTATTTAAACAACTAATATGACATATAAAGACATGATTATATTTGATACTTCTTTAAATAGTTTATTAGTTATCAATATTTGCATATTAATTAGATTATAAAAAATATTTTTTTAATATAACATTACTAAGCATATTTAAAGGATCTATATATTATTTTATTATTTATATAATTATTTTTAATACAATTTAATTAATTATTAAATTTAAATACAAATATAAATGTGTGAGAATAAAAAAATTAATTTACAAATGTCACAAATGTAAATAAGTGAGGTAAATAATTAAAATATAAAATGTTAAATTTAGGTCATTTGGAGATTTTTTTATAATTTTAAGGGTACAAAGTCTTTATAATTCTTATGTCAAAACTCTAATTTCAAAAAGTTCTTATTAGCAGCTTTTTCAAAACTAGATGTTTCACCACAATCTGCTATTTACCAAACAACCAAATTAGCGAATTTAAACGATCAAACCTCTAATATTAGCTCAAACATTTAATTTTGACTCAAACCGCTATTTACCGCACATTTCTTTATAAAATTTGTAGAGAGAAAAGAAAGTGACCCAATATTCACTAGCAAAAGCAAACGAAGATAAGAATAACAATACTAGATAATGAAAGATGAAAGCACTTATACAAAGACATAAATTGAAATAAGATCTAAATTGAGAATTCATACATAATGGAAGGGTTGATTTAACTAACATATATTGCTACTTGCTATGATATAATCTAGGGATGGATGTATAATTTTATTTTAGAGTGAACTTGTAAAATTTTAAGGAACGAAAATAAATTTTAAATAAATAATAAATAGATTAAATCATACGAACGTCAAAATTTCAAAAGGGTGACAGTCCCTTCAACCCCTCGGTACATCCTACTATGAAGGTCCACTTTGTCACAGTTATCCACCTTGTTTACCTCACTTATAGGCGCTCGGCCTACCCTGCCTACCTCATTCATGGGCGCTCGGAGTAAAATCGGGCAGTTAAAGGGTCGCTCTGATACCATTTGTCACGGGGTCATTACCCTCTTCCCAAAAGACATGTCTGATAGGATGTGCAGCGCCACCGTATTTATATCCCAATACCTCCTTTTTTTTTCCGATGTGAGATTAATGACCCTGCCTCTTCTCAGGCGTGACAATAACGTCGGGTCAAATTTGGTTATGTTTTCTAGAATTTTTTTATTACGTCGACTTCAATAGGTAATTTGGAGCTTGATTTGAAATTTATAATTCGAAATATAGCAAATATTAATGTGAAAAGTTTCAATTTAGTTTCAAGTAAAATCAAATTATTTGAATCCAATTCAATTAAATTATTTTATGTGTTTACATATATCCATTCAAGTAAAAGTTTGATTAAATTCATAAATAATTTAGATCAAATATTAAGATATTCAAATTTAATTAATTTTTTTATTAAGTAGAGAAACATTAATTTTTATACGAAAACTTAAGCCCAACTGAAAAGATGGATTAGATATTCAATCTTAGTGGAACATGCAACCTTGAAGAAGGAAAAGAAGAGGAAATTATAGCTTCTGACTATTCTTAATTTTAGTGAAGAAAATAAAAGTACAAAACGTCGTAGTTTGACAAGAGTAAATATTTCATAGGCACAGCTACGAGAATATTGTAATATTTGTAAATACAGACATCTGTAGTTGTCATAACAAAGAACACGGTTTTGTAGTTCAATGACGGCTTACGGATAAGAATCATGAGAAGGAGATCCGGTGGAAAATGAGATTTGACATGGAAATGGATTGGAAAGGAATTAAGTTGTCTTTGGTTTAGTTTTTCTAGATAAATAAGTTTGACTTAATCAAGAAATATGATATTTTAAAAAAAAAATATTTTATAATTTTTAATAAAAATGTGAAAAAATAATAGTGGATAATAACTTACTTATTACTTATTAATGTAAAATTCATTCAATGAGTTTATTTCATTTAAGATAATATTATTGTTTGAAAATTACATAATTATATCAAATACTTAATTTTATATAATATATTTAATAAAATAGATTTTATAATTTAAACTCAATACTTTAGTACTTAATTTGTTAACATTTAGTTTTTCATCACTTCATTTTTAATCTATCGTACAATAAATTGTCTTAATTCATTCTAATTTTTTTTAAAAAAAAAGTGTTGCGAAAAATGTGATTTGTTATTTTAAAATTTGACATTGTTGTAAAAGTTTATATTGTAGAAGGTGTTTTAATTCTTTTATATCCAAATATACTTTCTCAAAAGTTAAAAATACTCTCCCCATTATAATCCAATTTTTCCTCTTAATTCTTTATTCATCGACAGTTACGTAGTTTTAATATTGGTCGTCATTGTCGTTAGTTTTTTCTCTTATTTTTATATCAAATTTTTGTTTTTTAATATTTTGACGTTATTCTAGTTTTTATCTGCATTGTAGCACGCTTTTTTCTCTGTCTTGTAGTACGTTTTTGCTTTATGGCACGTTATCGTTTACCGTTGCAGTAGATCTGCGTTCGTGGATACATCTTTTACGACATTCGGCTATGACTTTGCGAATTGTCGGTGTCTTCAGTTGTTTAATTCACTTTTGTGGTTCGTTTGCCAATGCAGTCAGATCTGTTTTACGAAACAACCTCCAACATTGTTGGTTTTGCTCATCACGCCTACTTCAATCCTAAAGCGTGTAGGTGGGTGGAGACAAAAAGTATTACTCTCTGTCTCTATTTTTCGGTGTTTCATCTTTATCTTTGTTTTACAGCCCACTGGAGGTGTTTTGTTATTCTGATGTTTTGTTTCTAGTTTTTTTTTTTCAATTTAAATTTATTGTCTTTCTATTTTTTCTGCTACAATTTCATTCCACTGCCTTTTTTATTTTTAATAAAATTCAACCGACATATTGTTCAAGAAAATTAAAAATAATTAATTTAAAAAGCATATTTCATTTTAAAGTCATTCGATCTTCATTATTATTTTTCAATTATGTGCCAAAAACACTTTTAATATCAGAAGCATTTTTCAACCGCAACAAAGAACTAGATTTTAATCTTTGAATTGAATAAAATTAAGATTGCAACTATCCGTAAATTAGTTTTACTTGGTAATTGTTTTGACCATCTTCACAGATAGTTCGTGTGAGTAAATTGAGTTAGGTCTGGAGGCTTGATCGGATGAACTTATAATTTTCGAATACGAGACATTCATCCTAGTTACTATGAATGTATTTGTTCAATTGCCACGTCTGATGGGATCAATGTTGGATTTATTGGATCCTTAGCAATTCGTGACAAGATTGGCCATTGGGGATCTCTAGAAAATTCATCTTATAAAATCTGAGAGATCAACAAAAGCACATATGCTTTATTTATTCTCAAGTCGAGATAAATATTATATAGTAACGATAAAAAATTCTTTGACTTTTAATCAAGATATTCAAAAAGAACAGGTTGTTTCGACTTGATACCACCAAAAATTTATGATTATTGCATGGGAACATGTTCATTTTCGAAGTAATTTTTCTTTTTAATATACTTCTATTAGAGAGCATTTTGCAAATTTAATTATGAGATAAGTCTTTGAGTTTGAATTGAGTTACATTTCAAGTGGAATGGATCGAATTTTAGTTAGAAGTGATGATCATACATATAGTTTAGGTTTCATGTGGGGTCAATTTCAGACTAAGGAAGATGAAAGTAAATGTGGGACTGGGAGGTATGTATTGTCGGGAACGGACACATAATTTGATATTAGAAAATGAACTTATAAAATTTTAAGCCGTAAAAATAAATTTTTAATAAAAAATACACAAAACATTTTAAAAATATTTTAAATAATATGTTAATTTTAAATTTTTAGATAGAACGACTCCCCTGCTCTTCTGTGCATTTCCAATTGTCCATCCCTGTGTATCGCCTAATATATGGGGAATGGGAAACTAATGTGACCCACTACTTTCAAGATAAAGCCTGCAAAAGGCTTTTTCGTTAGGCTGAGTTGGCTGCATGGGCTCCGTGCATAACGTATACGCCTTCGGTTGGAAACTTAGCAACGAAATTAAACCAATATAAGTTTTTTTTTAATATAAGTTCTTTTCAGTACAATTTAATATATTGAAATTCTAAGTATCTATTTTAACAACAATATTTTATATTTTAAATTAAAATTGTTTTTAAAAATATAATGTACCGTACAATTACATTCAAAACTTGTTATTAAACCAACCTAAGTCATTTGGTCTTAATGCTCTGGACAAACTTTATCTGTTCTTATGATTTTGTTGTTTCTTTACTAATACCATTTCTTTTCCTATTATCATGACAAATAAGTCAGATTCTGTTGATTCATACAAAAATAAATATTAGTCATAAAATTTAACGTTGTTTTATACCAAGTGCCGGTGACAGAACTAAGTGGGGGTGGGGAGGGGCAATCATCTCCCACCCCGAAGAATTTTTTTTCACCTTTGTCCCCTATTTAATTTTTTTAAATTAGTTTATTTATGAATTTGCTCCCCCCACTTTCAAACATTTATAGTTTGCCCCTCAATCTCAAATCTGGCTCCGTCACTGCCTAGTGCGAGGATCAAATCTTGGCCATTGATTAATGTAAGAGACACCATTACTATCTCACATAAATATGTGGTTGAAATAAAGGTTAAAGTAATAAATACAATTCTTTTTATAAATGATAAAAGTAAAAATGTTCACCAAATTTTCAAGTTACATAATGAGTATTAAATTTTAGTTTTTTACAAAATGGTCACTGAGTACGCAAAATGGTTGATGTGGTAGTTATAAAATTTTGTATAATAATACATTTAAACCTCAATATTTACACATGTAATCCATTTAGTCATAATTCGAAAAAAATATTAACTTTAACCATTATTATTTATACATTCTTTCAATTTGGTCTTAATTTTAATTAGAGACAATTTATCCTCCAACCATGATGACACTTAGTATCGAAGGGTTAAAATTAATCCTCAAATTGAAAGAATGTCCAAATAATGATGTTTTTTTAACATAATCCAAATAATGATGGTTAAATTAATAATTTTTTTGAATTATGACTAAATTGATTGAGTGTGTAAATATGAAGGGTTAAATGTGCTATTATATAAATTTTTATAATTGTCACGTCACCCATTTAGCGTCATTTAATGGCTCGGTGACCATTTTATAATAAAAACTAAAGTTTAATGTTCACTATGTAATTTTTGAAAATTAATGACCATTTGTGTACTTTACCCATAATAGAACAAGACCAAGCAAGAATTTTTTTATAAGTCCTAAATTTAATCCTAATCCTACCTAGAGGGGAGGGGAATGGGTGACTCTGGAGGAAGGAAGAGTTGTTCCTAACAGGTCTACAATCCATGGCCTAAGGAAATATGAGGAATCAAAGATGAACAGCTTGACCAACTGGCCAAATGTGCTTGCTCCATGCAAGAATTAAATGATAAAATATTTGAGTTATATAATATATAATATATAATATTATGTTTAATGTTCATAGGGTTTGATATATGTACTAGGGGTGTTCATTCTCAGGTACCCGATTCTTCTGTGTACTACATATGTCGGCCCGTGTCTCGGTCCGCTTTAGCCGGGTACCCGTTATTCAGGTACCTGAAAAATCGTGTAACGGGTACCCGGTTCACATTTTTATTTATTTATTTTTTAAATAAAAATTTTTAAAAAAATACATAGTAAACACATAAAATTTAAAAATTCATAATACATAATCCAAATACAAAAAATAGTGATTTAAAGTTAGTTTTAAGATGAAATATTTGAATATATTTATATATTAAAGCTTATAACCAAAAAGACATTAAAAATATTAATCTCGTTTTTTCTTTTGAATCCCGGTATAATAATGTAATACCTCACTATTTAATAAAAAATATAATTGAAAATTTTAAAACTTAAAAGTACATAATACAAACATAGAAATAATTTAGAGATTTAAATTTAGTTTTAGATAAAAATATTAAGGAACCTGAAATAAAAATATAATTTAAAACTAAAAAATAAATATATTAAAACCAGTCCAAATCTGACTTAACTGCCCAAAAAGAATCTTCGGTCCGGTATCCGACTTTTTAAAATTTGAGTCATCAGGTCAAATTAACTGGAGCAAGTATTTTTAAACACCCTATTATGTACTAATTCAAATGACCAAAATTTCAGACCCCACATCTTTATTGAAAATGAGCAAAAATAACAGCGTTCGAATTGTATAGAAATCAAATCAAATTCAAATCAAATCAAATCAAATGAATGCTTGCGGGAAATGACAAATTTCAGGTTGAAAATCTCGAAGCTTAGCTTAGGTAAATCAAACATTTATTTAAATCTTAAGTTGAAAAGGACGACACACTGTACTGCCTATTTTCTGTCCGGTCTTAACCCATTACAAATAACCCAGGTCCAAATTAGATACCCATCAGATTCAATTACCCAAATACCATTAATTAAAATAAAACCAATATTAAATAACCAAAAATCAAATTACCAAGACACCCCTAACCCTAATGACCAAAAACCCTAGACCTTTCCTTGGCAGTTGCCGCCGTCGCACATTCCCTTTGCCCCAATCATCCTCGCGCGTGGCCACCACGCTCGATGCTAGTGGCCACGCGCGCCACCACTGCTCATCTTGCCGGCCACCGCCCAAATCATCAGACATGCAAAAAAGGGGTCAGATCAAGTTGTAATGTTTTATAAACATGTATAGTATATTTACATGTATTTAATATTATATTTATGTATTTAATATGGTATCATATATACATGTATAGTATATTTACATAATATATAGTATATTATTATATACATATTATTTTGTATATGTTAATATGATTATTATTATTATTAATATTATATTGTATTCATTGTACCGTGTATATTATACTATATACATTATGAAATATATGTGCAATATTTTATTATTATTATTATTATTATTATTATTATATGATATATGTGTATATTATATTATTATACCTATATATATATTTTTGTTTATTTTATTTCTGATATATTTTTTAAAAAAACTATCGGTTGATTTAAGGGAATGTTTTTCGTTTATTTCGGATATTGGCTAGGAAGTGATGTCTTGACTCATTCAGGTGTCATCTTTCTCGGTTTTGTAAATAAGGAAATCTTCTCCTTAGACCATTCTTTTTTCTTTTGTTTGAGATTAAAATTTAAATTAAAAAATCAAAATTTTGTTTTCTTGCAAAGACAACACTCAATCAAAACGGTACCAATTTTGGGCGTTGTGGCGGTGCTAATCTTTCCCCACGCGTAACCGACTCCCGAACCCAAATTTTGAATCTCTGGTTACCTCTTTATGGTGTCCGGCCTACCAAAGTGGCCAGTGGCGACTCCATCAATTCTTCATATTTCCCATCCATATTTTCCACATTTCCACCATTTTTTATTTTTACGGTGTTCTGTTGGGAGTGTCATCCCGGTCTCCGGGTGACAGCTCCTTTGACTCTGTAAACACGCCACTTTTTTATTATTATTTTTCGTAGAGGGTAAAAACTCTGTTACGACAGATGGCGACTCCGCTGGGGATATTTTTAGAGAGTCAGGCCAATGTTGATTTTTTGTTGTCTTGCAAAAATTCGAAAATTTGATTTGATTTATCTTTTAATCCCTTACATTCACGCATGAGCTTCTACACGGGCTCCTCAACCCTTAACTGGGAGAGATTACTTCGTTTCGTGGGGTCTTCACCTCCGTAGTGTTGTAATGTGTTCCTGGAGTACTGGTCCTTATATTTCGTGGGGTTTTCACCCCCGTATGGTATAAGGATCGTATTCTCCCGAATCGATGTTCTTGCGACAGTTCGGGTACCCTTTCCTTTAGATACGAACCACATATAATGAGCTGCAGGAGCCAACCTTTTAAGCCATGCGAGACTCTGCCCGTTTAGCGGTCACCATTTTTAGGCTTTGGTGCTTTTATTTGTTTTTTATGTACAATTTTAATTTTTATTTTATTATTCTGTTCATTTGATTATTTTTATTCGGATTGACCTCATTTTTTGTTTTGATCGCATTATATTAAATTCACTAATTTGACATTAATTGTATGATACCATCCTTTTAATTTCTTTCATTTCACCAGCATTGAGTACTGATTCACGACTGGTTCCTAATATGAAAAATTCACTATCGGGAGAAAATCTAGTACCTTAGATATCAAATGCAACGTCAAAATTGCGAATAAATCCCATAAAAGTTAAGACACGAGAACCATTTTTGAATCAGTACCTCCACATATAGGACATGCACCTTGCATTTGCATGCATACATTCACAATTTTGAAATCGGTCCCCGAGATGCCCCGTGCCAACAATACCAGATAAAGTGGAAGTTGACCAATCTAGCACTTCATCATCCAGGGGCACTTCCAGGTCCGACTGGGGGGCAACATAGCGCATTCATCCTTCAAGAAAATGAGAAAACATACTCCAAGCTTCAAATTCGCTTCATTCCAGACGAAGTTCAATGAAAATAATTTTGGGGCATGAACCCGGAAAGATAGGGGAAGATGATCAAAGCCAAGGAAGATTAGAGGCATCTCCACAAACGAAGACCGAGAACTCGATATCGACCAATGAAGTCAGGGGCATCCCTTTGAGGGGGAAAAATCATTTACACATTCATTAAGATCATTTGGCATCAAGTGCATACATCATACATTCATACGAGTTATCATGCATTAAACATGCATTAGGCATAAAGTTAGGGGCATACATCATGCATTCATTTTTGGCTAGAATACATAAACAAGTCCAGGAAGGAGACCAAAGAACATCAATCGCGGGGGCAACAACATGATGATTAATCTCTAGCCCTAAAAAAGGCCGAATATGCAGATAAGCTCAAACATCCAGCTCAATCGCAAAATTTTGAACATTTACTAATTAATGTTCTTCTTCATTTACAGATCTCGCGCTACCATTGATGGCAACAGATTAAAGTTTCCTCTGGATCTCGACTCTTCGCTAATGATGTAGCAGATCCTACTATTCCTAGATCTTGCCTCTCCGTCGGTGGTGTGGTAGATCAAATTTTTAAAGATCTTGCTTCTCCGTCTGTGGCGTAACATATCAAGTATTTTGTGGGTTATGCCTCCGTCAGTGGTGGTAAACCAACTTAGTTCAGATACTGTCTCTCAGTCAGTGGTGCAGCAGATCAAACCATATCCAGGTCTCGCTTCTTCGTTAGTGTCGCAGCTATACCAAACTTCTTCCTCGGATGTTATATCTTTCTTATAGTTGTAGCTAAAAAAAGAAAAATTCAAAAAAAGAAAAATAAAAGAAAAAAATCAAAAAAAAATAAAAAAAAATAAAAGAAATAAAAAATAAAAAAAATCAAAGCTTCATCCTCTGATCTAACCCCTCCGTTGATGGAATGGTTAGGTCAAAGTTATTATCATCTGATCTGGTTCCTCCGTTGATGGTATAGCCAGGTCCAAGTTGCTCTCATCCAATCTTGTTCCTCTGTTGATGGCATAACAAGGTCCAAACTACAAATATCCAATCTCACATCTTGCGTTGATGGAGAGGTTGGGCTCAAGTTGTAGCTGATCGATCCGCCCATTGCGTTGATGGAGTGGTGGATCCAAGCTGTTTTTATCCTATCTTTTTCCTTCGTTAACGGCGTAACAAGGTCCAAATTGTAGACATCCAATCATGTCTCTTGCGTTGATGGAGAAGTTAGGTATAAATCGCAGCTGTCTGATCCAGCCTCTTGCGTTGATGGAGTGGTTGTGTCCAAGTTGTTTTCATCCGGTCTTGTTCCTCTGTTGATGGCGTAACAAGGTCTAAATTACAGACATCCAATCCTGCCTCTTGCGTTGATGGAGATGCTATGTACAAGTTACAGATATCCAATCTCACCTTTTGCGTTGATGGAGAGGTTGAGTCCAAGTTGCTAATATCCAATTCTACTTCTCCGTTGATGGTGCAGTAGAATCTAAGTCATTGTTATCCAATTATGTATTTCTGTTGATGGAATGACTGGACAAGCATCCCAAATTTCGATCCCGCCTCTTCGTCAATGTTGCAGCTGGATCAAAACTTTCACCTTTAGACCGTACCTCTTCGTCGGTGTTATAGCTCGATCAAATTCAGGTCTTGCCTCTTCATCGGTGTTGTAGCTGGACCAAAATTTACTGACTTTTGATCTTGCCTCTTCGTCGATGTTGTAGCTGGATCATCCCTACTAACTTCAGACCTTGCCTCTTTGTCGGTGTTGTAGCTGGGTCAAACCTTATTGACTTCAGGTCTTGCCTCTTCGTCGGTGTTGTAGCTGAACCAAAATTTACCGACTTTCGATCATGCCTCTTCGTCGGTGTTGTAGCTAGATCAACCCTACTAACTTCAGACCCTGCCTCTTCGTCGGTGTTGTAGCTGGGTCAAACCTTATTGACTTCAGGTCTTGTCTCTTCGTCGGTGTTGTAGCTGGACCAAAATTTACTGACTTCCGATCCTACCACTTCGTCAATGTTGTATCTGGATCAACCCTACTAACTTCAGACCATGTCTCTTCGTCGATGCTGTAACTGGGTCAACCTTTACTGACTTTCGGTCTTGCCTCTTCGTCGGTGTTGTAGCTGGACCAAATCTACTGACTTTCAATCTTGCCTCTTCGTCAGTGCTGTAGCTGGATCAACCTTACTGACTTTAGACCCTACCTCTTCTTTGATGTTATAGCTAGGTCAACTGTTACTGACTTTCGGTCTTGGCTCTTCGTCGGTGTTGTAGCTGGACCAAATTTACTAATTTCTAATCATGTCTCTTTGTCGGTGCTGTAGCTGGATCAACCCCATTGACTTTAGACTTTGCCTCTTCGTCAGGTGTTGTAGCTTGGTCGACCATACCATTCTTCTGTCCTGTCTCTTCGCCAGGTGTTGTAGCTGGGCCAAATTTACTCTTTCATATCTTGTCCCTTCATGAGAGTTATGGCTGGATCAAACATCAGAACATCCATCTTTCGATCCTACCTCTTCGTTAGTGTTGTAGTTGGATCAAACTTTTTTGACAAGTCCAACAGAAATGTTGGCACAACGTGCTTAAACACGATAAAGTTTAAGACAATGGATAATTCAAATATCCATCGAAAATCCATTTTCACGAATGGTCGAAGGAAAATAAATCCTTTGAAAAATCCAATGTCATTATTGGTATAAACTGATTGTACCCAGGGGAATGGTACAACTAGCCTAGAGCAAACGGCTACCGATAAAGTAAAATCAAAACCGTTGATCCCTGTGCATTTGGGAAAAATGCAAAAGAAGCTCTGTATCAGAATTTACCAACTTTCGGTCCTGCCTCATCGTCGATGTTGTAGCTGGACCAAATCTTCATCTATCGATCATGTGTCTTCATCAGTGTTGCTGCTGGATCAAGTTTTGCAGACCTTGTCTCTTCGTCAGTGTTGCAGCTAGGTCAAATTTTCTCCAAGCATTGCGTCGTTGTCAGAGTCGTAGCAAGCCGGGCTCTTTTTGTCTCATTCAACGGATCGTCTTAGATTTTTTGTCTTGCCTAACTAATCCTCTATTTTGAAGATTTTTCTTACAAAAGCAGCCAAGAAGATCAAGAGAAGCCCGTGAAGAAGCGGTGGCCAGAGAAGGAATCTAGACCCCACCGGACATAAAATGGTTACTCCTTTGTCTTTGCTCTATTCTTGTTACACATCAATGCGCAAAGAGGGGCAGCTGTAGTGCCCATTTTCTGCCCGGGCTTAGCCCATTACAAATAACCCAGGCCCAAATTAGATACCCATCAGATCCAATTACCCAAATACCATTAATTAAAACAAAACCAATATTAAATAACCAAAAAACAAATTACCAAAATGCCCCTAACCCTAATGACCAAAAACCTTAGACCTTCCCTGGCAATTGCCGCCGCCGCACATTCCTTTTGCCACAATCATCCTCGCGCGTGGCCACCACGCGCGATGCTAGTGGCCACGCGTGCCACCACCGCCCATCTTGCCGGCCACCGCCCAAATTATCAGACATGCAAAAAAGGGGTCAGATCAAGTTGTAATGTTTTATAAACATGCATGTATGTAATCGGGTTATAAAAACCCCACCAAAATCGAATGTAAAAAAGAAAGGGTTGGAATGGAAATAAAAAATAGAGGTTTTTTGAATGAAAAAATGGGTTTCGATCAATAAAAAAATAGCATTTTTTTTGGTTCAAGAAAAAGAGAGGGTTTATTTCACCATTATTCGAACAAGGCAAAAAAGAGAGGAAGCATATTCAAAAAGGTACAAAAAAATTAAATAAATCTACCTTACCTTTCATTCTAGATCTACGCTTTTAGGGGGTTGTTTGCAAAAAATCTGACCTCGGATTCGAACTTGGCGCGTCGAAAAGAGCCGGAAAAAGACATTCTAAATTATGATATTCTCTAGTGGGCATGTATCAATTTATTCGTTGGTTGTTTTAAAGGTATAAGTTTGACTAATAGTCAAATAAATACGAATTATTCGTGTGGTTAGAAAAAAAAAAAGAAAAATATTACGAGTCTGAAATTCTATCAGAAAATGTAGTGACATCCTTAATGTGTATTCGTACTACGAGTATACGTTAAGGGTGTTACAGTTCGTATTTTTTTCGTTTTTTATATTTCAATTTATTTGTTTTGTTTTCTTCATCTTCACATGTATTGTTGCGCTTTTCTCTGTTTTCGTGTCACATTTTCTTTGCTTTATGGCACGTTTTATAACTACTTTCGCATGCGTTTGATGTTCGGTGACCCCTTATGACTTTGTTTTTTTATTTGTGTTTGTTGGTGATCTTGGATAGTTTGATCCCCTTTTGGGTTGTTGGCTAATGTAATCAGAATTGTGTAACGGATGGACGCCTTTGAAAATATGCATGATAGGTGGTTGTTGATTCTGGAGATTTTATCTAGTTCGTGTTGTAACAACTCCCCAATGACTCTTCCTATAATAGACCATAAAGATTTTTTAGGTACAAAGAAAAAGTATATGATTTGATCAGTACAATATTTTTTTTGGTATAACTTCATAATAAAAAATTATACACAAGAAATATCAAATACATAAACGTCCCTACTAACCAAAGCTAACACAGCTACGCAACTACAGCCCCGCACCAATTCTATCATCGTGCAGAAGAGACAATCGGATCTAGTGGAACGGCAAGAAAGATAGGTTCCAGACTAGTCAAATTTGAACCTTTGGGCTTTGGCCAAGACATCGGCTACTTTACTTTCACGGCGAAGGATATGTTGAAATTGAACAACTCAATTTCGTTAGTATAAATCTTTAAAATGCCAACTCAAAAAGTGAGAACCGTGATGATCCTTGTGTAAAATCTTTAGAGCATCCGTGCTATCTAGTTCAAGAACGACATTCCGAAATTCAGCATCCCAAGCGAAGAGTAATTCAACATAAACGCTTCATAATTCTGCATCAGTCACCGAACATACACTAATGAATTTTGAAAATTCAAACTGCAAGTTCCAAGTAAGAAGATATTCATATCTATTTCAATCTTAACACTAATAACCAGTTAATTTAATAGGTTGAGGCATTATATTATTTGAATGAAGTTACGAGTTTAAATTTTATTCTTGTAAATAGAATAATTGAGTTAGTATGATTGTCTTATAATAAATTTTTATAATATTCGATCTAAATTAATTAACCACTAAATTAAAAATAAATAATTATATATATAAAAACTATATTTCCGATTTTTTCTTGTTTTAAGGATTTTAGAACACGCAATTTGCGGAGTCTACTCTAACGGCTTTTCCTCCACGTTTACCCCTTTATTTCTTGTCTCAAATCATTCAATTATTGTACCGCGGCTTAAAACCTGGGATTCATTTGAATGCGATTGGGTTTGCTCACACTGTTACCGTCTGTTCATACTCGATGAACTGATAATTAACTTTCCATCTTCATAAGTTTTGGTGAGTTTCCTTATTTGTTTGTTTTGTTGATTTATTTTAGCCGTTGAGCCTCAATTTTCATCTGGGTACTGCTCTTCTCGATCGGGTTTTTTGATCTATCGATTATCTTTTAGTTTTTTCTTTTGGGTGACTTTGATTTTGGTCGCATATTTGAGCCGGGTTTTTGAATATATATATATGTTTGATTTGCTGGTAGCTTTGTCGTTTTTGGTTGTTTCAGTTAATTGAGCCTCATGAGGACCTTGAGGCACCGTTTATGGGTTTTTTTCTTTTTTCTTTTGTTTTGAGCTGTCTTCAGATATTCAATCCTAAAATCCAGTACTTAAGAAGCAAGGAAATGAGGGAAATAGTAATCTTGCTGTTGAGTTAGAGCTTGTGAATAAGCATCACTTTGTTATATCATTATGATGCTACTCGCTAGGCCAATATGTTGCCTTGATTAGTTGCCAGTGATCATCTTTAGTTTACAAAATCTACTGCTTCTCATGTGTCGTAGAGGAGTTCCAATGGTGGTTCTACAGCACTGTTTTAGCTAGCTGCTTTTCTGTGAATTTGTAATGATAGGGAAGATGTTGTTTCTTTAGAGATTTTGATTGAAATCTAGCAGTAAAGCAATTGGTAATTGTTGTTTTGATATGAAGAAAACTGAAAGAAGGATTTTTTTTTCTATTTTGCTTGTCCTGATACGCTTTAATGGTAATGAATTTCAGTTGTTCAATAGAAACTTAGAATACTCTCTAGAAGATTGGTTGATTTGTAAATGCTTTATACAAATGCCGTTCTTCCTTGTATGTTAAGCATACGAAACTTTATTGTTTAGTCAGAACCGTACAGAAATTTCGGGTGCATTTCTATTTCTTAATGTACATCATGTTCAATATTGACCAATACCCTAGTCAATCAAGTTTTCTTTTCTTACTCAAGTTGCTAATCTCTCAAATTTGTACACCTATGATGAATTTTATTTTCCATTAGAAATTCGAGAACATTCTTTTGCTGACTTTAAAACTGGAATGTTTGGGTAGAACATTTTCTCGTTTTTGAGTTTGATTACCGTTTTAAGCTTTATTCATCTTGTTTACCGATATCGTTCCAATATATGAATATTAGGGTGTGTTTGTTTTCCTTTATTTGATAATCCTTTCCTTCCTTGGTTACTCCTAAGAAACGAAGCCAGAGGCCCAGAACCACTTTCTCATGCTCCTATGTAGAACCTATTTAAATAGGTAGACTTCTTTACGATCATGATTTCCTCAAGCATCATGGGCTTCTAATTTAACTTATAACAAAAGACATGTAGCTCAAGAAAATTGGTACTTCTTAGCTTTCTATGATGACAAATGGTCTATGCTGTTGTTGCTTCGTTCTAACCGCTGTAGGGTGGAGTCCTAGATGTTTTAGATGAGAGGATGACATATTCTGTATTAACAACAGTGTTCAATGAGTCTTCATAGCTTTTGACTTTGTTTAGTTGATTCTGAAGTTTATGGCTGCCCTTTAATGTTTTTGCTGAAAAAAGTTCAAGGCAGCCCTTGATTCAGATAGATTGAACTTTTAGTATCTAGCATTGTTATATTCAGGGAAATGCATTTTGTAGATATTTAGAACGGGGGCATTGCAGAAACAATTAAGGCTTTGAAGATGAAGAATTAAGAGAGAAGGTCCAATTCAGCCCCCCTAAACTAGATTTAAACAAAGAGTGTGAACGTGCATTAACATTCAAAGCTACAAATGACACCTGGTGTTGGTATCTTCAAGGATGTGATTGAGTCTCGCATTGCATTTTCTGGTTATGATATGGCAACTTCAAGTGCGGAGTTAAGAGGTTCCCCTTTAAGAAAGGCAGCTTCTGGTTTAGGCGGAAATCTGGGAGCAACATCAACAAACGATGTGCACGAACTACTTGAGTGTCCTGTTTGCGTAAATTTGATGTATCCCCCAATCTACCAGGTAGGTTCAATTTACATTCCGAAACTAAAAATTCAGAAAGTATTTGGATATCTTTTTTCAATTTTATGCTTGCATTAGAATCATATTGGCAGGCATTTGCATTAGACAAGTGAAACAAATTATATTTCTTCAATCAATCAAATTGAAGAAATTAACATAATGTATACTTAATAAACAGCAAAGAGGGAAACATTTTCCCTAATCTTTTACAATATGAAAGTAGATCAGTAATCGAAAAGATGCCAAATCTTCAATCTCCATGATTGCATCGATTATTTACAATCATAATAAAAGTTTTGTTTAAAATTCTTCTAGTGACAGTTTTTTTAAGTCTTCTATGGCAGTGTCCCAATGGCCACACTGTATGTTCAATTTGTAAGGCTAGAGTTCTCAACTCTTGCCCAACTTGCCGCAATGAGCTTGGAAACATAAGGTGTTTGGCTCTCGAGAAAGTAGTAGAGTCACTGGAACTTCCTTGCAGATACCAGATTTTGGGTTGTAACAATATTTTTCCATACTACAGCAAGCTCAAGCATGAAAAAAACTGTAGATATCGCCCCTATAGTTGTCCGTATGCTGGAGCTGAATGCTCTGTCACTGGTGATATTCCATATCTTGTCATGCATCTCAAGAATGATCACAAGGTTGATATGCCTGATGGTTCTACTTTCAAACACCGATACGTTAAATCCAATCCTAGTGAAGTCGAAAACGCCACCTGGATGTTAACTGTAAGATCTCTTCTCTTTGTGACACACACATACTTGCAACAAGTTTGCAACCTTTCATACATCATCTCTATGAATTACCGTTCAGTTTGATCCATTCTTATAGCTGTCGATGACTATCCTATCTGGTGCAGGTTTTCAACTGTTTTGGTCGACAATTTTGCTTGCACTTTGAGGCTTTTCACATAGGAATGGCCCCGGTTTACATGGCCTTCTTACGGTTCATGGGCGATGAGGACGAGGCAAGACAATTCAGTTATAGCCTGGAAGTCGGTGGCTATGGCAGAAAGGTTATCTGGCAAGGAGTTCCTAGAAGCATTCGTGATAGTCATAGGAAAGTTCGAGACAGTCAAGATGGACTTATCATACAAAGGAACCTGGCACTCTTCTTCTCAGGTGGAGATCGACAGGAGCTGAAGCTGAAAGTGGCTGGCCGAATTTGGAAGGAACAATAGGATAAGTCCCGAAAATGAACCTAGGACACGGTAGTTCAAAATATGTATAGAAAATAATATATAAATAATAAATAAAAAGGTTGCTAGATTCATGCATTTTGCTGTAAATTTTGTAGATATTACTTTGGCATTGT
This sequence comes from Hibiscus mutabilis, assembly GCA_019671005.1. Lineage (NCBI taxonomy): Eukaryota > Viridiplantae > Streptophyta > Magnoliopsida > Malvales > Malvaceae > Hibiscus > Hibiscus mutabilis. The sequence goes on along the minus strand of CM033751.1, from coordinate 39,182,028 downwards.
TAGGGTACCTATGATTGGTAATGGAGTTTAGTACTTATTTTCTGTAGTATTTTAGCACCAAAAAAGATTTGCAGAAACTAAACTGTAGTGAGCAGTTCTTGCTCTGTTTTTTTTTTAATTCCTATGGTTTGTTTTCGGTTTTTATAATTGGAAATGAATTATATAGTTAAGATATCATATGAATTCAAAAATATTTTGTTCTATATGCAATTTATAACCTTATAATTACTCTTTTTTCAAATTTCATATGATTCTGTCAAGATTGTATGATCCTTTGTAAGATTAAAATATATTTGCTTATTTTATATTGAACTAACAATGTACCAACCGAACTAAATTCAATTGACAATTTAAAAATATTACTCAAATCTCTTGTTTGAGCAGAATTGTCAATTTTAACATTTTCCCCTGATTTACTATTGTCATTTTTGATATTTTACATATATTGTTTTAAATACTTTAAACCTTTGACAACGTGCACACACAGGTGCTCAAACACGTGTCTCCAAATCAAGAAAAATTACAATAGCGTAATTATAAAACCATAGTTACAGACAGGTAACAAGCTTCTGTTTCTTAACCCTAAAATGAGAAATGGCTACCCTCTGAATTTATTTGGTTATGAAAACGTAACCATTCCACTGTTTTGTTGTTTCTGCCAACCAATGTCACTCCGCAAGTACAATTTTGAATTTCTGGCAAAAAAAAAGGTACAAAATTGAGTTGTCCCTTCTTCCACCTTGCATTAATCTATTGCTTTTTCCTACCAACAGAGCAATTCTACGTGTAGCCTTGCAAGCGAAAAAAACAAAACGAAAAAGAAAACATAGCATCATCCATTTCGCCATTGAAATGCATTGATGTCGATACATCTACAACTACTTCTGTAGACAAAAGGATAGGCAATATTAACTTAATATATGGACAAAAATATCAAAATAAATACTTAAAGTGCACAACTTTTTTATTTAAGTACTTAAAGTAATTTTTTTGTCAAAATAATAAATAAAGTATATTTTTTGTCAAAATAAATATTTAAATTATTTGTTTGATTAAAATAAATAATTAGAGTATATTTTTTGGTCAAAAATTAGCACATAATATATTTTTTTAATTAATATCATATGCAATGACAGAGCCCCACCCCAAATTGCTTCACCTTTTTCTTTTATATAATTTTTTAAATATTAGTTTATTTATGAATTTATCATCCTATACTTTTAAATATTTATGTTTTTTCCTCTAATTTTAAATTTTAGATCCGTCCTTAGTCATGTCAACTTTTAGGAACTTAGATGAAAAAATACTTTAAACATCTATTTTAACTAAAAAATACTTTAAGTACTTGTTTTGACTAAAAATATACTTTAAATAATTATTTTAATCAAAAAATACTTTAAACATCTATTTTAACTAAAAAATACTTTAAGTACTTGTTTTGACTAAAAATATATTTTAAATAATTATTTTAATCAAAAAAATACTTTAGATATCAAAAAAAATTATTCACTTTGAGTACTTATTAGTGATGTTAGCCTTTCTGAAATGACATTTCTTTTTGACTTATAAAATAAAGACATATTCTAAAATCAAAAAGTGGTATGAAAACTTGTACAAATATGAATGCTTCCTTGTGTCCTAAACTAGTCTTAGATGTTAAAGTAGCAATGTAAAAGGAATCAGTGTTCTGACGTATTAGGAAAACCGTGTGGTATTTTTGTATATTTATTTTAATTATAAATTTTTGCTTTACTAATTCGAATTGATTTGTGTCGTACATTTAATTTTTTTATGTTTTATTAATTTATATTAAAAATATATGTTGATTAAAATTTTTAAAATCGCTTTATGTGCAAGACAAAGATAAAAATATTCCTCATGTATGCTGCATGTTTTGCTTAAAAATCTGAAGTTTATCTTCTTCAAATGATTTTGGTTTGAACGGGCAAAAGTTTCAAAACTGGACCTTTTTTTCTAACTTTTTGGATAAAACAAAGTCAAGTATTTTATTAAATAGGGAAATATTATATTTTTACAATAAATATTAAAATTTAAATTTATATAAGATAAAATAATATAAATATTTTTGACCACTGAACTAATTAATAGATCTCAAAATTCAAGCTCTTTCACCATTAATACATTACTGTTTTGGAAAGTAATTCAACTTAGCATTAAGAAATCTAAGTTGAGTCTTAAATTGGAAGATACAACGTCTATTCTCTTGAATTCAATCACCCGATAATAAATTTAATTTAGACGGTGGCCATGTTTGATAAATAGCAGTTTGAGCCAAAATTAAAGGTTTGAACTAACAATAGGGGTTTGGCCGGTCAAATTCGTTAATTTGGATGTTTGATAAATAACGGATCAGAATTGCGGATTTTGGGTGAAACCGCTAATTTTAAAAAAACTGCTAATAAGAATTTTTTGAAATTATAAGTTTTGACATTAGAGTTATAAATACTCTTTTACGTTTAACAATTATAAAAATTCTCAAAATACCCTAAATTTAACCATTTTTTTAATTTTTCACAATTACGTATTTACATTGTGACATTTGTAAACTAAATATATTTTTTTATTCTCACACATTTATATTTGTATTTAAATTAAATAAATAATTAAATTATATTAAAATAATTATATAAATAATAAATTAATATATAAATCCTTAAAATATGCTTAGTAATGTTATATTAAAAAAATAATCTAATTAATATTAATAGATACAAAATATTGATAACTAATAGACTATCCAAACAAATATTGAATATAATCATGTCTTTATATGTCATTTTGCTTGTTTAAACAATCAAACAGCTATCAGTTAATTTTACCAAACATTTTTATACAATCAGATATCAGCTAATGTAATCCGCTAACGACTATCAAATATCCGCTAATTGTCAAACAAGGCTGATGTTATCAAATATTCTTAAAACTAGTTAATATTATGATCAAGATAATAAGGCCCTTTTGGTAAATAGCGATTTGAGTTAAAATTAGAGATTTGATCTGTCAAATTAGTAAATTTAGATGTTTGGTGAATAAGGGACTGAAATAACGAATTGGGGTGAAACTTCTAATTTTTAAAAAAGCTGCTAAAATGAGTTTTTTAAATTAGAAGTTTTAACATAAAAGTTATAAAGACTCTTTTACCCTTAACAATTATCAAAATATCCAAATAACCTAAATTTGACATTTTATATTTTAATTCTTCACATCACATATTTACATTGTGATATTTGAAAACTAATATATTTTTTTCTTTTTACTTTCACACATTTATGTTTCTATTTAAATTTAATATTAATTAAATTGTATTAAAAATAATTATATAAATAATAAATTAATATATAGATCCATCAAATATGCTTAGTAATGTTATATTAAAAAAATATTTTTATAATTTAATTAATATTAATAGATAAAAAAATATTGATAACTAATAAACTATTCAAACAAATATAGAATATAATGATGTCTTTATATGTCATTTTGGTTGTTTAAATAATCAAACAACTATCAGTTAATTTTACCAAACACTTTTATACAATCAGCTAATACAATCCACTAGTCAAATAAGCTAATGCAATTAGCTATCAGCTAATGTAATCCGCTATCAGCTATCAACTATCCGTTAATTGACAAACAGAGCCTAAATCTTAAACTCTTTTTATATGTCATTTTTACCAAATGAATCTTCACTTATATTTATTATACATTAAATTTAAAAATCAATTTTTTTAGAAGTTACCATTTGAGTGGGTTAATAACATGAAAAAAATTAATGAGATGAGTGGTTTTTATTAGTTAGGACCATGAATAAAATGGTGACAAACACATCTAAAATTACTGATTTTTTTTTTTAATAGGTTACCGAAAAAAATAATTTTGATTTGCTTGATTAACCTTTTTCTATCAAGCTAGAAGTCACACTTTACTGATAAAGAATGAGCTGGGATTGTAGTAGTTAAAATTTAAACACTGATTTGACTAAGTTTTAGTATCAAAGCTACTTGTGGCTATCATTTTCATTTTTGTATTTATTTAATTTAATTAAATAAATATTTAGATAAAAGTGAGGAACTTAATTTCGTTGATTTTTAAATGGTACGTATTCTATGCGCAAGCGTTTCTGAAATTTTGTTTATACAAGTGTTTAGTTTTAGAGTTTAGGGATTTTATTTAGGGATTAGTGTTTATGGGTTTAAGTGTATGAGTTTTGAATTTAAGGGGTGTAGTTTGAATTTAGAATTTAGTGTTAAATTTTAGGGTTTATAAGTTAAAACCTAAATCCATAACCATATTACCCTAAACCCTACATTCTAACTATAAGCCCTACATTCTAAACTCTTACACTTAAGCCCATAAACCATAAACCTTAAACCAATTTTTTAAACCATAAAACTAAGATGCTTGTGAAAACTTTTCATTTTCACCGCCAGTGAATAAGATGTTTTTCTTTTAAAATTACCAAAAGTTTAAAGTAATAGATAACCACAAAAGTTAGTAGACTAGAGTTTAATTTCATTTATGTTTATTGTCTTCTCAGTTTTCTAGAATTTTGTCCTGACTAATTAAAATCGACATGTGTTGCATACATGACTTTAGTGAGCGAGTCTCTCAATGAAAATTTTCTGCATACAATACTTGCACCAACTCTTTGATAAAGTTTAATTCCATTGATTTATAAATCTAAACGATAATTTAAAAGTATAATTTAATCATAAAAGCCGGTGGGGCACGACACGACCAGTCTACCATTCCATCATAAATGTATCTTTATCACTGTCTCTTAATAAAATTGCCTCTAAAGTTTAAATTTAAGTTTTTTCCTACTCTTGTTAATTTAATATATTTTTTTAAATCATGAATTATATATATATATAGGGTAAAACTTTATACACAGGCCATGTAAAACTAATTTTACACAAGCTTGTATATTTACACTATAAAAACTCAAATCCTAAATTTCTAACCCTAAACCTTAAATTCTAAACCATACAACCTAAACCTCTAAACTTTAAACTCTAAATTAAAACCCTAATACCTAAAATTAAAAAGGTACGTGTAAACTAAAGTTTACACGGCATGTGTATCAAAAAATTTTTCTCTCTATATAGATATTGTTTCTCAAGAATCATAATAAAGTAGACTTTGTCAAATATGCAACGTGGAAAAACGAGATTAAATTCCACGTTATCCATAAATTTACCGAGAAGGTAACCAAATCTGTTGTGCTTTTGCAAAAATATAACAGCAAATATTTTCTAACATGTTTGACATTCAAACATAAATAACCTCCACCTCCAGTCTTTATCCTATCTACAAAAGCTTGGGCAAGAAGTAAAATGCACTCACAATAATTTACGTCACTGTATCCAACTATATTGATACATAGTAAATATTTTTAATTTCATAAATAAATAAACAAATTAACATAATTTTTGGATCAAACCCACACATTTCACTATTTAAGACTAAGATATATCTTGTAAGACTTGTTACCTAACACATATTTCATCAAAGCCTAGACTTGTTCTTCTAACAAGGAACAGTGTTCATCAAAGCCAACTGAGATTATGCGGTGATTCGTATAATTTTGTACATTATTAGTAAATCAAATAATACACATTATTTTCATCATCAACACTAATTAAGATGTTAAAAGATTATAGAAAAATTTTGATATACAAGCTTGGCAAATTTAGAGTTAATGAGTTCAATATTTATGAGTTTAAGCGGCAGGGTTTAGAATTTGGTGTCTAGGGTCAGAGTTTAGAGTTCAGAATTTAAGATTAAGGATTTAGATCTTAGACTGTGTAGTTTTAAATAAGAAGTGTTGTGTAATTTTTTTACACATATTGTGTATCAAAATATAACAAAAAGATTATATATAAATTTATAAGGTGTTAATAAATCGAAAAAAGATAATTGAAAATGAAATGGCTTATATATAGAGAGAGAGAGAGAAAGAAAGAATTATTATTACATTGATAGGAAAAAAAATTACTCCCAAGCACAATTAAGATGCAGTCGAGTATTTTTTTTGGGTTTAGCCACCGATATCCAACTCATTAGCTGAATAATCTGAATCGGATATCGCAGAGACCCATTATAAGGGCCCTTCAAACTAGGGGTGATAATGAGCCTGACCGGCTCGTGAGCTACTCAGGCTCGACTCGGTCAAAGCTCAGCTCGAGTGAGCTCGACTCGGGCTCGGGCTCGGGCTCGAGATCTTAACAAGCCAAGCCGAGCTGACCCCAGCTCGGCTCGAAAAGCTCGTGAACAGGCTCGGAATAATTATATATTATATATATGCTACATATACACTAAAAGTAATCTTTTTAGCAAAAGAAAAGTAATAAAATAAATTAGGGAAAAATCCACTAAAAATAAATTAACTAAAATAAATTGGGCACTCTTTCCCCTTCCCCGATATTGAATTTCGTTTTAGTGTTGGTTATGAAAGGGTTTTTTTTTAATGAGGCCCTATCTTTTATTAAAAAAATTATAGAAAAATTGTTAATTTTGAGTCGAGCTGAGCCTGACGAGCTTCGAGCCCGAGCCCAATAGTATTGTTTTCGAGCTGAGCTCGAGCTTAAAATTTTGAGCTCGCTGAGCCTCGAGCCCAAGCCGAGCCCAATATGTAACGCCCTCGACTCGGATGTCACATTTGGGCCTCAAGCCCAAAACCATAAAATTTTCTTTTCAAACAAGATCAACCCATCGAGTTGCAAAAGCATTTAAAACCAACGATCAAAATAAATATGTATATAAGTAAATAAAATATTACGTAGGAGCTCCAATTTAAATTTAAGACGTTTGAAGGTACAAATTTAAATAATACTATTTCAAAATAATAATTACAGACTCCATATGTAAGGTCCTATGAATACATAGCCCACTAGACTCAAATACCGTACTCTGAAAACCACCACGTGCTAGAATCCCGGTCTGACAGTACTTCACGATTCTGCGATCCAACGGTCAACCTACGCACGGAAACAATGATTCCGAGCACTGATCTTACAAAGCTCAGTGGTACACATCCACTATATTGTACTTCATGCTAATCATAAACGTAAGCATGCAAGCTAGTACGAGCAATAAGGAAAGATCAATAAACATATGGCGCTACCATAATCGCCTAAACACATGCCATAACACAACAACACCTCAACAATACATCAACATAAAAGTAAACAAACCAGGAGTGAGGCCCAATGTCACCCGACACTGGGAAGCCCACCCATTCTCGGAATCTCACATCGAGCTGCTCGGAATCTCACATCGAAGCGGTATACTCATAATCTCACATCGAGCAGGGCTCAGAATCTCACATCGAGCAAATATCATCACTCGAAATATCACATCGGATGACCTTCATTTCATCACCCGGAATCTTACATTGGATGGCCTTCATGTGTTGCAACACTCACTCATTGAGTATCCGGATCCCACCAAACAAAGACTTATAACTAAACAAGTGCCCTACCTGGCACGTAACCATACATGATCCACCACGGATCCATACAAGTGCCCTACCTGGCACACAACCATCAAACGACCCACCACGGGTCTCTATTGTTGCTATTACAACCAATCAAGCATTACCGAGTTGTTACGTTTTATGGAAGAGTAATACAATTCATTCTCATCAATTTACATATTCTCATCTATTATAGTAATAACCACTTGTTAAACATATTCGTCAATTTCCATCATCAACTAACCTTTAGGCCAAATAGTATTAATTACCGATTCCATAAGCGATTATCGAGTATATACCGATATTAATTATGATGCCTTATTCTACTCCTAAAACTTATGAGAGTCATTATAGTTTAATGCTAGCGTATTAAAATAACTTAATCGAACATATTATTATATTCAGGTAATACAAGAGGAATCATCATAAATCAGTCAAACAACCAGTCATACAATCAGATAATTATATGGATATTCGAACAATCCTATACAGTCTCTACAGCTCATGACAGTTTCAACATTCTTAAGCTCATCAAGTATCATAATAATTATCAAGCCTTGCAATAACAGTACCGACACATGCGTATTACTCATCTCCTATTTTGCAACCACTAATAGGCAAGTCAATTACACTTATGATGCTCATAAAGCATTTCGGAGTTCAAGGTGTACTAACCTTATGCTGACATCACTAAAATCCTCATCCTAGCTTCCCAAAATACCACTTGGTCCAATAATCGACCTCGATCAATCCTCGCATAACAACAATTAAGAAAACATTTAAACTCCAAACACCTCTTAAGCCAAGTGAATGGTCAAACACATAAAAACAGCTTACCGAGTTTGAATTTCGCAAAACAGACTGCTCCATTGGATCCGGAACATCGAGAAACCCCAGGGTAGGGTCCCTCGAAAAAAGTCAACGTCGGTCAACGGTCAACGGCGGCGGACGACGCGGCTTGGCTTGGCGCAGCACGGCCTGAGTCAGCTCGAACTGATTCGGCCGAGTTGGGCCGAGTCCACTAAGGTGGCTCGGTCTCCTGGTGCTGGACCACGCCCACGCGCAGCGGCGGCGCGTGGAGGTTTGTGACGGCGGCTCCGGTGACTAAACTTCACCGGCCGACTGTTCTCGAGCCGGTGAACTCGTTGGTGGCCTCCGTTTCTTGCTTCGAGCCCTCTAACCCCCTTGAACAGCCCAACCCAAAATTTATTCTCTCTCACCTCCTCCGACGTCAACTCTGACGGTGGTGATGCTGGTACCGGCGGACTCGTCTCGGCGAGATGAACACAATGGCAGTCGTGGTGTCGCGATCGGACGGCTAGATCTCCGTAGATCGAAGTTTGAAATTCTCACCCTAAACTTTTTCTCTCTTTTCTCTCTCTCCCACCATTCTTATCTTTTTTCTTTTCTCTCTCTCCCACCATTCTCATCTTTTTCCTTTTCTCTGTCTTCCATCATTCCTCTTCCTTTTTTCCAACCACCCACTTATTATTTAAAATTCAAACAACATTTTTCGTTTTTATTGCTTTCTATTTTGTTTTTCCATATTTACCCCTAAGCCCAATTACACATTTTTAATTGGGCCATGAACCACATGCCCAAAACTCAGTCCAAGACCCGATTCTTTAACCCGAAACTAAGGTCGTTACACAATAACATTGTTTTCGAGCCGAGCCTGGCCAGGCTCGGGCTCAGCTCGGCTCGTTATCACCCCTACTTCCAAACCAATTTGCTCTATTAACAACGTCAAGATTCGAACTCTGAACTTGATTAAGGGATCTAGTGCCTCATCCCACTAGATCACCTGGTGGTTGGTCAATCGAGTGTCTTATTTTATTTATATATTTAAATAATAATTAAGGACGCTTCGAGTTAAAAACTATACTGCCAAAATACCAAATAATTATAATATATATAAAGCCTATATATAAACAACATTGTAAGTTTACAGAGACGGTTTAAAGATTTTTGAGCCCTGTGCAATTTTTAAAATGTGCCCCTTAATTTATAATCGGTAAGAGATATAAATTTGTTTCTTCCAAAAAAAATTACCTAATAAAAAATATTATTATATTATCATCTTAGCAACAAAAAATTGACTTATAAACATTTAAAAATTAAATATTTTCACGTAAAATGTGTCATTCTTTTTGCATGTTTAAAGTTTTAGATAATTGTTATATATATACACATAATTATATATACAAATTTATAATTTTTTTACAACTATTTAACTTAAATTTTTTATTTTTGAGCCCCTCTATCTCGAAGATCTTGTGTGGTCGCTTTTATAGCGTCTGTCTAGAACCCTAAGTTTATAAAATATAAACCCTGTAAATTATCATATTGAAGAGAAGCAGTCAAATTTGCAATATTTTAGTTAATCATAGATGACTTAAACCTGAAGTTGTCACCAAATCATAAAGACTTAATAAAGCTGTTTGGGCTATGCCATTGAAAAACTTGCTACCGTCCACGACAGAACACATCTTTTCAAAGAAAAAATCGTTGTAACTAGACAAGTCTTAAATATGTGCACTTTTTCCTTGTATTAAATAACCAAATAGCCTGTCAAACAATTCTGTTATAAACTTAATCATTTGTGTAAAATAAAAAAATCGCCATGCACATTGTTTTACATGGTCTACGTGTTAGGTAACCTGCCCGAGACTGTTACGCCTGTCTGAGTATGTCCCTAAAAATCCTCTATATAAACCAATGGTTTCCCCACAGCTTTGTCTTCAAGCCTTAACATATCTTTACTGTCGTGTTCTGTCAGTAATTTCCAATGGCTTCTGCTGTTTCTTGTTTTCCCAAGTTTTCTTTGACTTTGTTTCTTCTCCTTGTGTGTTTCCAAGGGAGCACAAATGCTCAGCTTTCAACGAATTTCTACTCAAAATCATGTCCCGACCTGTTTTCTACTGTGAAATCGACTGTTCACTTTGCTATCATGAAAGAGGCCAGAATGGGTGCTTCTCTGCTTCGCCTGTTCTTCCATGACTGCTTTGTCAATGTAATTTCTCCTCTTTCTTCTTCTTCTTCAAGTTAGGGTTTTTGGGGAACATGGCCTCAGTGTTTGACTCATGTCAAATGGACTTAAAATAAGAGGGGACCAAGTTGACCTCTATGTTATTTCTAATAACCTTGACTTAATATTGTTTTATCTTATACATTTAACGTAAGATGTTCCTTTGATTTTTATTTATATGTTGCTGTTGATGATAGGGATGTGATGGATCGGTGCTGCTGGACGACACATCTTCCTTCACCGGAGAGAAAACTGCTAACGCAAATCGGAACTCTGCTAGAGGATTCGATGTGGTAGACAACATCAAGTCGGCCGTCGAGAAAGTTTGCCCCGGTGTTGTTTCATGTGCTGATGTCTTGGCTATTGCTGCTAGGGACTCTGTTAAAATAGTAAAACTCCAGACTTTTCTTTCAACCATATCTTCTAGTTCTTAGTCCAAGGTTTCAATTAAGCAAGTTTTGTTGTCTGTGGATGGTAGCTCGGAGGCCCCAACTGGGATGTGAAACTCGGAAGGAGAGATGCAAGGACTACAAGCCGGGCTGCCGCTAATAACGGCATTCCTCCTCCGACTTCGAACTTGAATCGACTCATTTCTCGGTTCAATGCTCTCGGACTTTCCACCAGGGACTTGGTTGCTTTATCCGGTTCTTCCTCTCTAATTCGACTTGTGTTGAATTTTGTCGAAATCTGTTTATATTTGTACTTTATGCTAAATGTGATTGTAATCTAGGGGGGCACACAATTGGACAAGCAAGGTGCACATCATTCAGGGCACGCATATACAACGAGAGCAACATCGACCGATCCTTTGCTCAGACAAGGCAGAGGACCTGTCCGAGAGCAACTGGCTCAGGTGACAACAACTTGGCACCCCTCGATATCCAGACTCCGACATATTTCGACAACAACTACTTCAAGAACCTAGTCAACCGGAGAGGTCTGCTACACTCCGATCAACAGTTGTTCAACGGCGGTGGCTCCACGGATTCCATTGTTCGGGGTTACAGCGACAACCCGAGATCCTTCGGCTCTGATTTTGTTGCTTCCATGATCAGGATGGGAGACATTAGTCCCCTCACTGGATCTAGGGGAGAAATCAGGAAGAACTGCAGAAGGGTGAATTAATTGATGCACTGATACTTTCGTTTTTCAATAACAAGACGCAAGTAACGTGGTATTAGTTAAGATTATGCATTTGAGATTGTGTGTTTGTGTTTTACATGTTTTCCAAGTTGTTGAATGGCTTAGGCCCTGTTTGCTTAGACGTTTGTAATAAAAAATGACCCCTTCCCTTTTCAATTTTTAATGCTATTGAGATCGTGGTAATTATGTGCAAGTTGCAAGCTGTGAAAAGAAAAGTAAGTCCCAATTAGTCCAGCCTTGATTTTCAATTAAAAAAATCAATTTAGATTTTTTAAAATATGAAACTTTTAATATGGTAAATAAATATGTTAATGTGGTTTTGGGCTAACAGCAACAATATTTTAAAAATTGGGTAAATTACATAAATGGTCACCAAACTTTTAGGGTGGATTCATTTTGGTCACCGTACTTTTTAAATATTCGATAAGGTCATCCAACTTTTAGTTTAATTTCGATACAGTCCCTCCAGTTATCTTCCATTAAAAGTTGACGTTAATCTTCATTTTTCCTTAATAAAAAATGGGTAAACTACACCAATCATCACTCAACTTTCTTCTCACAAGTATTTTGGTCATTAGAGTTTAATAAATTTCAATTTAATAACTTAACTTTCGAATTGTTCATATTTTGGCCATTCTCAAATGGCATGGTTATACAAGTAGAAAATTTCGATTAATACTTAAAAAATCGGGTAATATTTTTTTATTTTGTTTATTAAATTTACCATATTACCATATTTGATATTTTAATAAGCAAAGTAAAAAAATATTACTCGGATCAAACATTCCAATTAACGGTCAATCAATTATCTAATTTAATTAATACAATATAAGATCGAGAATTGAATAATCTGAATTTTAGCAATTAACTAAAATAATTTTTAAGGATTAATCGAACCCAATTTCGGTACAAATTTTTAAAATAAATTATTTCAATTCGGTTACGGTTCACAGTTTTAAGCAAAACTGATTAACCGATCTGATCTATTATATACAATATTTCTAAATTTTATGCATTACAATATCTTATAATCTAGTGATTTTAATACCCTTCAGATATTTTTTTTTTAAATTGACCCTGAATAAGATTAATAGGTGTGAACTTTTAATTTTTGACTTTTTTTAGTTGTTTTTACTCTTTAATTACAACCAAACAATTATTAAAAAAAGATTATCGGCTATTAGTAATCAGCATCAAACTAATATTGTCGTCGATTAAATAAAAGAAGAGAAAAGAAAGTAGACGGAATAGGGATATTAAAAGTGGAACTCTAACAATTTACCAATTGGTTGTTTAGATAACAAATAAATATTCACATGATGTTTCTGTATTTTAAAAAAAGCTATAACATTGGTTCATTTTCCTCGTTGTTGGATAATTATTATCTAAATCATGAAATGCTTTTAACATGCGTTTTTTCTAACGAATGCATTCAAAGGAACGAAATAATACAAACAGAGAATTGATATAGGGGGGTAGGAGAAAAAAGTCGACCGAGGAGAGAAATGGCCAACAGAGCCAAAAAAAATATGAACATAACAAAAAAAAAAGGTCAAAACAAGACCAAACAACATCAAAAGCACAAAAATAAGTAATGAACTAGCATAATCCAACAGAACAAAGAAGAAAAAATAAGATCAGAAAAGCCAACATTCAAGTGCCTACACTACATGTCTTTTTGATGGTCACCGGTGCATCTCAACGGTGAATGTAATGTAGCAAGTGCGTCCAACAATGACAACGCAACGAATCTTGAGATGGCGAAGACTGAAAGGGCATGGGAAGGCGGAGTGAGCTCGGGACGACAGTCGGACCACCAACGGGAGCAGATCCACTCCGAACACGACCTTTTCTACTTTGAAAAGAGGGGAAACAACACAAAAACACCCAAAAAATCATAAAACATAACGAAACCAGTCGACAGAGGGTTAGAAGCAAAAAAAATGTCAGCAATAAAAGCGCTGTCAAGCCTCCGATTGTAGCGAAAAGAACCATCCAAGCATACGTCGTCAACCGTTTCAAAAATAATCAATTTCCTTAAAAAAACTGACACCGGAGTTGGAAGGGACCCAAAGACGATGTCCTCTGCCGCCGAGGGGTCAAAAATCCCCATCAAAAGAAGAAGAGATTCATTATTCGAAGAGAAATTCAACCGGGCCACCGACGACTGATGGCCGATGAGAGCGGCGCAAAAATAAGAATTTAAATGAATATAATCTTATGTCCTTTTTTGGGTGCTCTATTTATCTCCATCTAAAATAGGATAAACTACCTATTTGGTACCCACCTTTACCCATGTTTTTGTTTTAGTATCTCAACTATTGTTTTTTAACAAAATTATACTTAACATTACGTTTTGTTTTTATTTTGGTACCACACCGTTAAATTTCCGTTAAAATTTAATGAAAATATGACATGACATTAAATAATAACATTTTTAGTCCCAAAAACTTTATATGTTTTAACAATTAAGACCAAATTCAAAACAATTGATCTAATATAAGCATCATCTAAAAATTTTGGGCTAACCCCCCAAATTTCCCAAATATTTGTCATCTTCTTTCCCCCAACACTCAGCCACCGTCGTCTCCCATTAAAACCTGCAAACCGCCTGAGCACCCGGATACAATCCGCAGAAACTTAGTGAAAGGGATGTATAAGTACCATATCCGTATACAGGCCGCAAAATTCAAAAGCAGCTCCATGAATTCATACTAACAAAAACAACAATACAATGAAACGAAAGTGTGGGCATGTTTTTTATATCTTCAATCAAAATCTCGATTTTAAGTCTTAAAAAATTTATCCTCAAACAATAGATTCGGTAATCTAAACTTAATTGAAATTTTTGTGACTATCCAACCCTGAAAACATAGCAAACCACCCAGTCTTCAACTCCTCATCCCCACCCCACTCTCTCCAATTCAAACATTGCAAAAACACAAGAGAGAAGAATAATGGGAAGAGATGGTTTTCCCAGCTACCCTTAACTTAAATACTACGAAATGATGACCCAAAGACCCTTTGAGTTTTTCCACCAACATGTTTTCTTCTATCTTATTTCCTTCATTAATGTCTTGAAAACACGCCTTCTCCAGTTCCTTCCTTTTTGGTCTTGATATTTTTTATATTATTTCAATACTCATTGCTCTCTAACATACAATTTCTCTTCCTATTTTGGCTTACTTTTTCATCTAATCCATGCTTATGTTTTTTTTTTATTCCATCGCAGCTGCTTTTACTTTTAAAACTTGGCATTTGAAGCTTGAGAAGCTTCAATAATCTCTTCGAGCAAAACCGTGACCGAATTGTATCCGGGTGCTCAGGGGATCGAGGACCGGTCGGTTTGCAGATTCCAATGATAGACGACAATGACTTGGTGTAAGGAGTAGACGGTGGCTGGGTTTTGGGTGTTAGGGAAAGAAGATGACAAATATTTTGGAAATTTGGGGTTTGGCCGTAAATTTTGGGATGATAGTTAAATTAGGTCAATTATTTTGAATTGGCGTAATACCAAAAAGTGCCCTTAATGTTTGACTGAATTATTATTTTGGCCCTTATTTTTTAAAGCAATTTAGCCCTAAATGTTTCATTTTAGGTCAAAATGGCCCTTATGCGGATGAAAATTGTTAGTCAACCAACAGTAAATTGCTTGAAATGATATGAAAAGCCTACTGGCAGTGCTCGTCACGATAGCAGTGTCAGATAGGCAAATATATTGACTATACATAATGGCACATCAATCAAAAAATAATTTTATAAAATATAAAATATTTTTTCTTCTGACGTGTCATTCTGCCAAGTCATTTCAAGTTGTTTATCGTCAGTTGACTAACAGTTTTTATCCGTAAAGGGCTCATTTTGACCCAAAATAAAACGTTGAGGATTAAATTGCTTCAAAAAAATAGAGGCTAAAGTGACAATTAAGTCAAACGTTAGGACATTTTTTTAGCATTATGCCTTTTGAATTAGTACCTAATTGTTCAAATGTATAAGGTTTTAGGATTAAAACTGCTATTATTACATGCCATGTCATCATTTTTGTTAAATTTTAATAGAAATTTAATGTCAGGTATCAAAGTAGAAACAAAAATTTTGGTGTGATTTTGCCACAAAAAAAGTTGAAGTACTAAAACAAAAACACAAGTAAAAGTGAAGTACTAAATAAATAGTTTACACTTTAAAATATTAGGCTTAGAGTTTAAAATTAATATTTAGGCTTTAAAAAATTAGGTGTAGAGCGTTAAATTTAGAGTTTAAAATTAAAACATATAATTTACTTTTTAATGCTATAACATAAAAAAAACATAAAAAACAAAGAATTTTTGTTTGTTTTTAAATGTGATGGAAGGATACGTCGTTTTGCGATGATTTCCCAAACGGGCTCTTATGTGATTGACAAAAGTACACGTGGTGCCCTGTTGTCTTAAAATAGGATTAGCTAGTATAATCCTATGATCAAATCTTTATTTAATAGGTTGGTGGGCCTCTAATGGATTGGAGGATATTCTGCATAGGGCTATCTCCCTGAATTTAGAGGGACTGGAAGACAGTCGTCTTTTTTAAAATTTATATATAATTTAAATATTTTTTTATTAAAAATTTACTTTTACTTTTACTTTTTTAAAATTTCAAAAAAATCATGCGCTAGTCCTTAGCTATCTCTAAGTGAGGTATTGAGAGGTTGATAGTTTTTGAGTTTTTTTTAGTAATGGTATAATTACAGCATAAAAACCTCCGCCCTTTTCTTTTTTTGTTTTTGGCTCGCCGCATGGGTTATTTACATCTTCAGTCCCCCGTTCTTTTTGAATTCTTTTAAATCAGTCTCTGAATCTCATAAAATCAGATTTTAAATGGTCGAATTACCTACCGGGTCCTTCCACGTTTCTGACTTTTTTAGTTTGAGCTTGCCGCATGGTCTTTTTACACTTTTAATCCTTGCAGGTTTATTCCAGTTTATGATTTGATCCTTAAATGTGTTTACTTCTTTATTCCATTTTTTCCCTCTGTTTTGTTTTTATTTCATTTCAGTCCCTTTGTATGATTTAAATGATTACGTTTGTTAGCATGTGTGCGTTGCCCTTTTGTGTTTTTATGTGTTTTTTTATATTTCATGTTCTTATGTTTTTGTAATATATGTTTAGTTTATGATGTCATGCTTTTATGTTTCCGTTTGTTCGTTCATATCGTACATGTTTGATTTGTGATTGTTTTAGTTTCTTTGTATATAACATGCTTTCGTAATTTAGCATGATTTTTATGTTCACATTGTTTTTAGGTTATATATTAGTGTGGTGTTATTTGTCACATATAATGTCATGTTTTTTAATTTATGCATGTAAATTGTGTCATATGATAAAGTTTTGGTATAATATTATGGTAATGATGATTTGTTAGTTTAGCATCATATTTTATCTATGTCATGCATATGTTGCATTGTGGTAATTTTAAATATATCTTAACATGTATATATATGCCTAATTAATTTTTGAAGCATGTTTTTTATTTTGAAGAATGTTTTTTTTCTTTTTTTACTTGTTTATGTTTATGCTTTTTTATTTGTAATATGTTATGTTCCTCTTGTTTGTGCATTTTGTTATTGTGTTTAATATTACGATATTCATGTTTTTTTTATGTTTTTAGTGTTGTATCACGTCGTATATATGTTTCGATAATTATTTTCTAAAGATTGCATAACAGATATATTATTTGTCAATGAGGTGCCCTTTTATTCAAGCGTAAATGTGGCCAGTATCAATCGCAGTGATGGTGGTCAATCGGTTTATTTTCGAATAGCGAAGCCCTTAAAATTTACTCGCACTTATAACTAAATTTTAATTCAATCGTCACTTTAATCCGAAAAGTTTAATATTAATAAATCGTTAATTATTAAAGTACCAATTTTGGGCGGTGTGGGGGTGCTAATCCTTCCCCATCCGTAACTGACTCCCGAACCCAACATTTTTAAATCTCTAGTTTTATGGTGTCCGGCCTACCTTAGTGGCCGGTGATGACTCTATTTTTAAATAAAATATGGTTTTTCTAAAGCCCCATGGAAGATATTTTTAAATACCCGAAATACCCCAAACACTTTGAAAACTTTGTTAGCGAAACACTCCGTAGTAAAACAAAAGGAAGATCGCTACAGATGACGACTCCACTGGGGATCATTTTTCTATTTTTCAAAAAGAGAGTCGAGCTTTTTAAATAATTACCGCTTTATTAATATCATAAGTTCTGGATTAAAATGACTATTAAATTAACATTTGGTTATAATTGTGCGTTTATTTTAATACATTTAAAATTTGGCATATAAACCCGTACTTTTTTAAGTGGGGGAAAACGCTAGTGCTTTCGTGAGGATATCGTTCCTCCATATGGGCCTAGCAAAGTACCTTCGGGGCTTGAGTACCTTATGCTTTCATGAGGATATAGTTCCTTCATAGGGGCATAAGTGAATGGGTCCTCCTGAATTGAACCCGGTTGAAAGGAGCCTATATTGGGTGATGATCAGGGGCCTTGCTACCCTTAGTAAGGGACATCAAGGACAATTTAGGTACCTCTTAGCACCAACTCTGCATGTAGAGAACATAAAAAACCCACCCTTTTAGAGCCATGCGGATAACCTAAGTGTTTTAGACGGGATGTAAATAGGGTTGTTTTGTTTGTTTATTTTATTTAATTTGCCCTTTACTTATGTATTTATTGATTTTATCCGGTACTAACTCGTTTCCTTTTTGTTTTGTTTTTGCATATATCATCGCATTCGCATTACATAGGGTATTGATTCCCGAGTGGTTTCTCCCATAATAGAGATTGTTCATGATGGACCAAGGGTTCTTTAACCTGACAATAAGGGGTTCACTTCCAGAGTTCAATCCCAAGGCTAGATCGAGGACAGTAGAAGAAGGATCGTTCAGAGACTTCAGGTCAAATTCGGCAAGCAGTATCAGTTCCGGTAACGAGTGAGGTGGAGTACAAGAGTTAAAGAAGCAAATAGCCGAGATGATGAACCAAATAAATGTTATGATGAAAGGTAAGCAACCTGTCAAACTTAGAGAAGAATCGATCAAGGATCAGAATGTAGAACAGAATGGTCAGAATGTTAAGATAGACAACACCGTTAAATACGACAAGTTGAATCCTTTTGTGATCAATCTCAAGAAACAGACATGTGACATATTTGGGTCAGATACCCAGGAAACAGAGGCAAGACTAGGAGAAGCTCGAGAATCAAATGACGTAAAGAGGTATTGTCCTATACCTATGAGATACACCGAGCTGGTTTCGTTGCTCATTGAAAGGAATCTTATCATACCGGTGAAGTCTGTACCAAATAGACCTCCTTATCCGAAAGTTACAATAGTCGTATCTGGTACAACTACCACCTAGGGGGTTCGGGTCATCATACTGAGAACTACGGAGCCCTGAAGAACAGAGTTCAAGATCTTATCAGGATGGGAGTTTTGGGTTTCTAATACAGGCAACCTCGATTTTACAGTGAGCCAGCCATTGCCTGAGGGGTAAAGTCGAAGAAGGGTCAGTGCCCAGTCCAAGGTTCGGGAAACACAGAAGTGGGTCACTTAAGTGAGACAAATTCAGGATTCGAGAGTAAAAGCATCTCAGAAGATGAACTTGTATTTGAGTACGGCCAACTGAAGTAGGAGA
Organism: Hibiscus mutabilis; assembly: GCA_019671005.1. Lineage (NCBI taxonomy): Eukaryota > Viridiplantae > Streptophyta > Magnoliopsida > Malvales > Malvaceae > Hibiscus > Hibiscus mutabilis. Next base: position 39,162,691 of record CM033751.1, on the reverse strand, counting down.
GGTATGATCTGAACAAAAAATCGAAGAGTATACAAGACGAGTACCAAAAGTTGCACTTTGAATTCAAGAATACCGGTATGGGTGACACCTCTGAAGAATGGGTTAATGGCATGATTCAACTGAAGAATGATTTAGAACGTTGGAAGCAAAAATGCAAGACTAGTAAAAGTAAAGCTAGATCATTGTCACATAAGCTGAAAGAAGCTGAGAGCCAACGTGACACCCTCCAAAGTAAGTTGGAAAGCAGTCTGGCTATGGACGAGATCCTGAAATCAAGTCTGTAACAAAAATGGGAGGAATCTCAAGCCTTTCAAATGGAAAATGCAGCACTCAAAGAACAGGTAGAAAGGCTCAAGACTTCTTTACATACTAGCGAGATTTGTGCTGAAGCGTACAAGCGGGCCAGGTATGAAAGTTTCAAAGAAGTAACTGTCAATCTACAAAAGGTCGAGCAGAAAATACAAGAGAAAGACCAAGACATGAAGATTGTTATGACTCAAGCGCGATAAGTGGCCCAACAAGTAGCTGACTTAATTGATGCAGCAACGCCAATAAGCCAGGATATGGATCCAGTGTTGGACCGTGAAGGAAAGCTGACGAGACTATTGAATAAGGTTAAGAAATTAAGAGCTAGAGCTCACCGCTATTTGTAATCTCCTAATACCTGATGTAATGAAAGCTTTTGGTCTGAATGAAATATGTTTTATAGGGACAAATCACTTGCGGAATCAATACCTTATTATATTCATGCATTGTATTTGCATCACATCTTTTACATTGTTTAATGATTTTATTATTGCATGGCAATTCACCATTTAATTTCTGGGGTTCGATGGCAGAACTAGTTGAGAAAATGGAACAAACTAAGGAGTCGAGGCTTGACCTGCTAGAAGAAAGAATCGAGAATGGGCTAAAAAAGAAAGAAAAATAGATGTTTTTAATACGAGAGAACTCTGCCTAGTCCCGATTTGGTTATTCCTCCAGATTTTAAGATCCCAAATTTGCGTTGTATGATGGAACTAGCTGCCCGAAGGTTCACTTGACCATGTTTTGCAGAAAAATAGAGGGATACATGAAGAAAGAAGAGTTGTTGATCCATTACTTCCACGATAGCCTGACGGGACCTGCAGTAATATGGTATAACCGTTTGAGCAAAAACCAAGTTCTGTCATCAATTCCTTCAAAATGAGAAAATGAGACCAAATGAAAGCTTCATGGAATATGCACTAAGGTGACGATGTTTGGTAACCCAAGTTTAGCCTTCTGTAGCAGAAGAAGAGTTGACTCTCATGTTCCTTGCAACGCTCCCTTTTCTTTTCTTCGATATGATGTTGGAGAGATCAAGAAGCAGATTCGAGGATTTTATGACAATTGGAGAGAGGATAGAATACGCAATCCAAGAAAGAAATTAGGGTCTAAGTCTAAGGACTGAACTGAAGAGAAGGCAGATGAAGACAAAGAAGTAAATTAGTGTCACCGCCAAAGTTCTCGTAGCCGTAAAAGAAGAAGACTGACTGACACTTCAGGGTTATCAAGGAAAATTCCTCGGACGAGTGCAAATTTGGAAGTGTTCAGAGTATCCATCTCAGACATATAGCCTCATGTGGTAGATGGTCGCTATCTTGCTCCCAGACCGATAAAGATTACACCTGATCCATCTGCCCATAGCTTCGACTCGAGTAACACATATGAATTCCACATGGGGGAACCAGGGCATCCCACCAGAAACTGTAGACCTTTACTGGAGGAGATCAAGAAGCTGATCAATAATGAGACCTTGACACAAGAACTGATCCAGCAGTGGAGAACCAAAGATGGGGGCAAGTTTACATATTGCTAAGAAAACCAGAGATGTCTCTGCATTAGAAGACTTTCTTGAAGTAATACGAGGAATCAACTTTACTACATGTGGCCCACATGTGGTAAAGATCTTCTGTGAAGGGACATGCGTCATGTTTATTGATTTTCATTCCAATGAAGAACCTATTTTGCTTAACATACAATGATGCTTGAAAGCACACAGATGTGTATCTTTTCTCTTCGTCGTAGGTCACTGGATATCAATTGCAAGATGTGACATTAGTTGGATATTGTGATAAGAACGAGGTGTGATCTCCCCAACAGACTCTAGTCAGCAAAGCAAGACTACTACTCTTTCGATGACGTTCAAAGACGAAAAAACTCCAAATGTTAACCATATAGAGTTGCTTGAAATTGAAACTCTAAGCGTAATCTTCTATGCACTAAAGAGTTAACTATCTAAACAGGACACATGTGTGTGGGATAAAAGAAAAAAACAATATTAGGTGGATTAAATAAAAAGCACTCCTATGTTCGAAGCCTGGTAATAGGCTTGTTCGGATAAGAGTGTGGAAATTTTGGGGCATTCCGCTGAAGCAATAAGGTTGCAATACACCATCCAAGTTAAGAAACCTTAGCTTCATAAGTGATGGTAATATTTTTAAATTGTGACTATGCCGAGTAACTTGGGGTAATGTTGTTTGCTCCACCGTTGTCCTCAAGAAAAATGACTGTGACGAGTTGATTTCCTCAAAAATAAGGGTAAATGCATGAAAAAAAAGAGGAAAGAAAAGAAAAGAAGAAAAAAAAGGAAAAAGGGAAAAGAAAAATGAACAATAGCATAAGTATAATTAAAACACACACACCTACCTAGAACTTTATTCTTAGAATGATATTTCTGTGCTCGAGTGATCAAACAAGTCCACATTTTTAGGGTAGAGCAAATAATGAGAATTGAGAAAGAGTAGTATTCTGCAGCAACGCAGTAATCATGAGGATGAACCGAGTCATCTGGGAAGACTTCACAACCTTGAATCGCCGCAACATTCAAAATCCTTACGGATCCAAGCTATGCTTGAAATGATCGCTGAATGGTTGAATCTAAGATGCGCTTGCATTTGATATCTAAAGTTCATATTCTGTTGTTTGTTATACTAAGATTTTGATTTCAAGATCTCGTATGTTAATCTAAATAACACTCTTCATTGGAATACCATCAACAAATTGACAATTTAAAACAACAAAAGTTTCCATGTATTACTTTAGAGGTAAGATCCATAATACAATGTCGTGGTTATTATTGGGCACCTAACCAGAGGAACGACCCCTCAATGTATAAGATAAAGATGATGACAAAAATATATGTGTCAGAAAGCTCAAGAGCAGAAAGCGGGTTTCAATTATAATGCTTTGGTTGGTTCAAGAAAATGAAGAACGAACTGGGACGAGAATGAGGTCGCAAAATATGAGGAAAGGTAAGAGATAATCATTGATTCTCCAAAGAGTTAGAGCATAGGGATCAATAGATGGTTCCCATCAAGAAGCAGCAAGAAGACTGGATTTAAAAATTAAGTCTAGAGCATATAAGTATTTTGCTCGCCCCGATGATGAAACTGACAAATACTCTGAATGTTGGGTCAAAGACTTAGAAGATAGCTGAGCTCATGATTGAGTAGGGCAATGCAGAACATGAATAATGGTAAGAATCCCTACACAAGAATGATATAGAGATTAGAATGAGCTTATTTGTGAAGTGGGTAGAGACCCCGTAGAAGAAAGAGAGTTGCTTGTGCAAGAGCGGGTATTTAATTGATAAATGAAAGATTGATGAAAATGAAGACCAAACTGATCTTATTGCAAAAAGAAAAGAAATAAAGAAATATGAAAAAATGACTTTTTAGGGCATAGGATTTTAAAACATATTTAAAAGAGAGGGAGGGAGAAAAGAGGAAAAAGAGAAGAAAGATAGTAAAAAAGAAAGAGAGAATAAAAAAGAGAAAAAAAGAAAAAAGAAAAAGCAAAAGAAAAAAAGAAAAAAAAAGAAGAAAAAAAAGAAAGCTTTACATTGTATGCATCATATAGATAGAAGCATGCCAATTTTTGTTTGTTTTAGACAGGTATTTGAAGAATTATTAAGGAGTTTTAAGAATTAGATTTTATTAAAGAAAGAAAGAAGATCGGCATCCATAGTAGCGTGAGGCCAGATGACAGTATCTATATTAGCATAAAGTCAGATATTAAGTCATTTAGGCCATCAATAAGACCTTCAGGCATGATAATAAGACCTTCGGGCCACCAGTAAGTCTTTCGAGCATGATGATAAGTCCTTCGAGCATGATGAGGCAGCCATAGTGGAGTGAGGCCAGGTGACGGTAGCCATAGTAGCATGAAGCTAGATATTAAGTCCTTTGGGCCATTAGTAAGTCCTTCGGGCATGATGATAAGTCCTTCGGGCCACCAGTAAGTCTTTCGAGCATGGTGATAAGTCTTTCAGGCTATCAATAAGACCTTCGGGCATGATGAGATAGCCATAGTAGCGTAAAGCCAGATAACGACAGCCATAGTAGCTTGAGGCCATGTGACGGCAGCCATAGTAGCGTGAGGCCAGGTGACGGTAGCTATAGTACCATAAAGCCAGATATTAAGTCTTTCAAGCCAGCAGTAAGTCATTCGGGCATGATGATAAGTATTTCGGGCCACCAGTAAGTCTTTCGAGCATGGTGATAAGTCTTTCGGGCCATCAATAAGTCATTCGAGCATGATGCGGCAGCCTTAGTAGCGTGAGTCCAGAAAGATCGGTAGCCATTTTTGGCGCGAATCCCCAAATTTGAAGAAAGATTTCGGCAGCCTTAGTAGCGTGAGTCCATAAATATCGGTATTCATTTTGGCGTGAATCCCAAATTCGAAGATAAAGGTTCTATATAGGAAGGACCTGTAGCTCTAAGATCATAAGGTGAAAAAGTTCTATATAGGAAAAACTTACGGGCCTGAAGATTCGGCCTAGGAAAAGAAGAGTTTTAGAAGAACACGTGATTCTGAAGCTACAAACATGAAAGTCAGATAAAAATGAGTACATTTGGTCATTGCTTTGTTCTGGTTTCACAAGAACAAGCAAAGAGGGGCAACCGTAATCACTAATTTTTATCTGGTTTGTAAATATTGTGTTAGTTTAGTAATTAATAGATATTATTATTACATGTATACATATGACATATTATTATGTGTGTGCTTATTATATACGTGTGGTTAGTATATATGTAATATATGTGTGTGATATATGTGTATATATGTGTGATTGAATGAATGTGTGTTATATACGAGTATATTAATATATTATGTTTACGTTCGTATATGAATAGGTATGTTTGTATGTGTATGTATGCATACGTATGTGTGTTTGCATGTATATATGTTAACTTGCATATATGTTTGTATGTATGTTATTTAAATATTATGTGTATGTATGTATATGTGTGTCTAGTATGTATGTATTATTTATTGGTTATATTATTGTTAATATTAATATTGCATGTATTAATTATATTATGTGTGATATGATCATTCTAATGTATTCGTATGTTGTATGTATGTGCATGTATTAAATTATAAGTTTAATTATTATTATTATTGTTATTAATATAGGTATGTATGACAAACCAGATAATTATTAAAACCCAAATTACATATTATAAGTGTCTAAGTTCAGTACAACTCAAAACCCAAACAAAAAATAATAATAGCCCATTTCGGCTAAGCCCAAACCCCATCTAATTAACTTAAAACCCTAGAAATTAAGTATGATATTCCTTTTTTGTTGCAACCGCGCCATCCTGACCGTTGGATCAAGATTTGATCCAACGGTTCAGATGCCCCCAAGACTCTCCAGCTGGCACGCGTGATGCTCACTCTCTAGACCGCTCGTCTCGCACGCGCGAGACCATTCGTTTTCCAATGAGCCACACATCACGATCCAAGGCCACCACGTCATACTCTAGACGTAATCTCAGCCGTTTATCTTCAATCATCCACTTTGGATCAAATATGATCCAACGACCAAGAACATATCTGTCAAATAAAGATCTCACGCCTCCGCCACGTGGCCTCACAGCCGTTAATCACGCTACCGGCGTACGCTACCCTCACCGGCTCTCTCCCAACCACCATGCATTGCACAAAAACATAAAAAATTTAAAGGGAAGTCAGATTACAACATCAAGAACAATATTTTCATTTATTTTAACTTGTTTGTGTAAACAAAACAAAAATCATAGTATGATATATATCAGTTGTAACTAAGCATTTTGGTAATCAAAGGGAATGTTCCAAAAATAAAAAAAGAATTTCATTGGTAATTTGTTTTCTCTCTATTTTTATTTGCATGCACAAAAATACAAAAAAGAAATATAAAAAATAAAAGGGCAGGTGGTTCTTACCCTCGCCGTTTAAGCTTCTCGTCACTGGTAACAAGCCGTAAGGGTTCCTAAGCCAAATATGGTGAACTGAAAAAGGGGAAGAACATTTTTCGATCTCGTTTTATAAAAATATTTTTAAAAGAGGGGGGATTTTTTTATTCAGTTTTTCCAGATCTAGGAAAGAATGTGTTATTTTCTCAAAATCTAAGGTTAGATTTGAGTTTTGGTTAAAAAAACGAGTGTTTTGGGGTCGGTTTAAGGTCTTGCCAGCGCCAACAAGTGGCGATCGGCGGCGGCTGAGATGGCAGCGTTTTGCCAGTTTCTTGAAACAATGGTGACTGGAGGTGTTTTTGGGTTTTAGGGTTCGGATTGGATGAATAATAAAGGATAGGGAGATTTTTTTAAGAACAAAATTTTGAAATGCCAAAAAAGTAAAAACAGATCTGGTTGGGTTCTTTTATAAGTGTTTAAATTTTTTTAAATGGTATAATTACCGCATAAGGACCTCCATCATTTTCTCCTTTTGTTTTTGACTCGCCGCATGGGTTACTTACACCCTCAGTCCCCCGTTCTTTTTGAATTCTTTTAAATCAGTCCATGAATCTCATAAAATCATATTTTAAGTGGTCGAATTACCCCCTTGTCCTTCCGAGTTTTTGACTTTTTTAGTTTGAGCTTGCCAAATGGTCTTTTTACACTTTTAATCCTTGCAGGTTTATTCCAGTTTATGATTTGATCCTTAAATGTGTTTACTTCTTTATTCCATTTTTTCCCTCTGTTTTGTTTTTATTTCATTTCAGTCCCTTTGTATGATTTAAATGATTACGTTTGTTAGCATGTGTGTGTTGCCCTTTTGTGTTTTTATGTGTTTTTTTATATTTCATGTTCTTATGTTTTTGTAATATATGTTTAGTTTATGATGTCATGCTTTTATGTTTCCGTTCGTTCGTTCATATCGTACATGTTTGATTTGTGATTGTTTTAGTTTCTTTGTATATAGCATGCTTTTGTAATTTAGCATGATTTTTATGTTCACATTGTTTTTATGTTATATGTTAGTATGGTGTTATTTGTCACATATAATGTCATGTTTTTTAATTTATGCATGTAAATTGTGTCATATGATAAAGTTTTGGTATAATATTATGGTAATGATGATTTGTTAGTTTAGCATCATATTTTATCCATGTCATGCATATGTTGCATCGTGGTAATTTTAAATATATCTTAACATGTATATACATGGCTAATTAATTTTTGAAGCATGTTTTTTTTTTATTTTAAAGAATGTTTTTTTTTCTTTTTTTACTTGTTTATGTTTTTGCTTTTTTTATTTGTAATATGTTATGTTCCTCTTGTTTGTGCATTTTGTTATTGTGTTTAATATTACGATATTCATGTTTTTTATGTTTTTAGTGTTGTATCACGACGTACATATGTTTCGATAATTATTTTCTAAAGTTTGCATAACGGATATATTATTTGTCAATGCGGTGCCCTTTTATTCGAGAGTAAATGTGGCAAGTATCAAGCGCAGTGATGATGGTCTATCGGTTTATTCTCGAATAACGGAACCCTTAAAATTTACTCGCACTTATAACTAAATTTTAATTCAATTGACACTTTAATCCGGAAAGTTTAATAGTAATAAAGCGGTAATTATTAAAGTACCAATTTTGGGCGGTGTAGGGTGCTAATCCTTCCCCATCCGTAACCGACTCCCGAACCCAACATTTTTAAATCTCTGGTTTTATGGTGTCCGGCCTACCTTAGTGGCCGGTGGCGACTCTATTTTTAAATAAAATATGATTTTTTTAAAGCCCCACGAAAAATATTTTTAAATACCCGAAATACCTCAAACACTTCGAAACTTTTTTAGCGAAACACTCCGTAGTAAAACGAAAAGAAAATCGCTACAGTACCTAATAGAAAAAGGTTGAATTTCGTCGCTGATAATAATTTAAATTGGTAGACTTTAGAGTGATATGTATGAGGAATTTCATAAGAAAAAACAAAAGGGAAGAGACTAGGAGTTTCCACTCTCGGACATCATTTTCCTTCCACTAATTCCTGTAACTTGTATACATTATCAATTTAGTCTTGTATTTAATTTGGTCATGTTTCTATATGTATTTTTTTTTTAAAGAAAATTACAATTTTAGCCTCGACTCAAAGATATTTATGAAATCTATTAAGTTGAATCATGTTATTAATCTTTATATTGTGCGTAATTATAGGTTTAGTACTTCATGTTCTCTAATTAATCATTTTCAAGTTCATATAATTTAACATATTGTTCTTGCATTGATTAAGAGGACTGAAATTTCAAAATTGAAAAAAAAAATCTAAAAACTAGAATTGATCAGGTTAGTACTTACGGACTTAGTCTATTAGTCACATAATATAATACAAAGACTAACATGCTTTCAACGTACAATCCCCGCTCTATATTAAAAAAAAAGTTTCAAACCTACGCAACACACAGCTTCATAAACATTGGATCCTTCAATGGCACAGATTAATCTATTGAAAAAAACAAGAAATCCAATTTCAATGTATATGATAAAGAGACAAATGTAGAAGAAAGGAACACATGAACCGACAAGGTAAAAGGTATGTATAATGTTTGTGTTACAGAATATGACACAAAGCAATGGAACAAGAATTAATACTCGCCCTTTTATTTCACTTGCTTCATGATAAAGAAAATAAATATGGTTATGTTTTTTTAATTTCAGTTGTCTAGGTAATACTTGTTATCCAATGGATAGGAAACATTTTCATTTGATATAATGCTGTAGTCTGCAGATGGGGTGGGTAACATGGGAGAAGAAGTAGTAGGAAGTGGTGGAAGAGTAGGGGAAGACGGCGGTGGTGGTGGTGCGGCAACTGTAACAGCCCCAGAAGAGAGCATGTCTAAATGGGAAGAGGTGGGTATAATATTAGCTTCCCCACACCTGTATTTTAGTATCTCGGTCCTTACTGCATTTATTTCGGCTTGCAAAGATTGAACCTGCTGTTGCAAAGCTGCGATTGAACCCATGCAGCCGTAGACAGGGTCTCTTAGCCTCACATTAGCCTCGTAAACAAGGCTGCTCGCGGCGGCGGCTCGTTGGCTCTCCAGTGCTTCCTGAATTACACCATGAAAGGCATATGATCTTTACTTGGAGCAAACCAAATAAAAGAAAATCCCATATATATATATGGCATAGTACCATTAGCATCTAGGAGACGTTGCTAGCACCAAAGACCTTGTGAACAGAAGCAAACTTGTGCGGTTCATGTGGGGAGAAATATGGAGAAAAGGGACATTCTTCAGCACATCTGCGCCTCAAGAGTTTGCAGGCAGCACAGGGCGTAATGGTATTTAGGGTTCCTGGAGGCCCCAATAAGTGTCTTCTTCCCATCTGATGACCAAATGAAACATCTGCTTCTCTCTTTATCTTTTTGCTTATCTCCTCAAATCTCTCCCTAAATAATATTCCACCAAAAAAGAAACCAATGTCTAATTACAGTGTATATATGTAAATAATTTGGTATCTTAAAAAAGATGGTCCAAAAACGAGAATTAAGTTGATGGGGTCTTACCTTTCTGTGGACATTCAGCTTCAGGCGAGCATGTTGGAGAACAATATTCTCAGGCTGATACAGAAGAGAAGGAAGAAAAAAGAATAGGGAGAAGGGGGGGAAGAGTGCTTAAAAGGCAAGATATACAGGAGAAAGGTATATGTATGCATGTATGTATATGGTCCAGAGTGTTTAGAATGGAATTAATATTATGGGCAAAACTTATTTATACAGGGAGTCGATTCTTGGAATTATAATTCGCCGACACAACAAATAAGAGGAGTGCTTTGAGAGAGAGCTTCAATGGAAGCAAAGTAGAGATAGAAATTGAAAAGCTGATATGTATATTGACATTTGACGGTATACATGGCAGATCTATCACTCCTTGCTCACGTGCGAATCCTTAAACGTGTTGACTTTTGGAAAATCAAATTGTCTAACTAGTTTAACCATATTATATATGTCATTGGACAGATTGAACTAACTTTGAAAAGAATGTGGTCTTAAAAAGTAAAACTATAAAATTTAAGTAAGTTTTGGTTTAATTTTACGAATTTTAAAATTAAAAGGTCTTAAAAAGTAATTAGACGAAAAAATGAAGAATTGAGATTTAATTTTATTAATTTTAGATTACAAGGTCCTAATAATAATAAACCATAAAATTTTGGGAGGGGCAAAGGAGGGAAAAGGTCTTAATTGTAATTGTTTAAAAATTATTCAGGCCTAAAATACAATTAATCCATCAAATTTGAAGGGGCAATTGCCCCTCCCAAGTTACACGTTGTTCTGTCTCTGGTTATTCCATACACTGACGGCGGAAACAAAATTTTTTTTACAAACATCTTAATTTTAGTGTTTAGGGATCTAGTTTAGGGTTCAATATTTACGAGTTTAGAATTTAAGGGTCGTGGTTAGAATTTATGGTTAAAATTTAAGTTTATAGGTTAACACCCTAAATCTCTAACCAAATTAATCTAAACCTTAAATTCTAACTATAAATCATAAATTTTAAACCCCTAAAATAAATCTCTAAACACTAAAACTAAAATGCTTATAGAAACTTTTTGTTTTCGCCTCTGTATATAATATGATATAAGATTTAACTCAAATCTTATTTTAGTTGAATAAAGCAATTACAGTTGTTGATGGTGTGGCCGGACGAAGCTCTTGGAAGGAGTAGATGGGCGGTTTCGGTGGTAGTCTGGGCATGCTGTTGGTAGATGCAGTTAGGGGTTTGGAGATGAGGATAAGGGGTCCTCGTTCTCTTGAGGTGTATGATCCTTTATATGGATTAGAAAGGTTTAGAAGTGGTAAGGACACGTGCCGAGGGAAAAGGCATGTGTTCTTAGTGAGCCGTCTGGTTTGACTATCAATATGAATCAAGTGCGTTATTACGTTGTCTAAAATAACGTCCGCATATTGAGCTTGCGGAAGTTTGTAATTGGGTTCGCGAGCTTAAAGGTTCGCTTCTGAAAAATTTACGTGTGGCTGTTCGCAAGTACTAACAACAATATAATTGGAATGGTTTCCGATAACCATATTGCCTTTGCTTTTAATCTCATTAAAAAAAAAACTAGTAGTGAGAAACATTTTTTGTTTCCTTCTAAGATCTTGCGTAAGTTTTTGACTCGTTATTTTTTAACATCACTTGCCAAAATATAAGTACTACTGTTTTTCATGTATGCTCTCTGCTTAAAGTGTACATTTAATGATCCACCGCTTAAATATTAGTTTGATTAATTTTGTTCGTCTCATCTTTTTAGTTCATGTTATTGATCTTCTTTGCAAGAAAGGTCGATATGTTGATTTTAAACTTATTAAACGAAAAGAAAACATGATTATAGATAACTTGACAAAGTTACATATTTCGATTGCCAGCTCTGTGATGATCCACGAAACAATTCGTAAAACTATTCACAATATTTTCAAAGAAACCATCTTAACCTTGTAATGTCATAATTTTGTTACTATGGCTTACTTTCATTAAAAATAAAGTTAGGTCAAGAAGTGGATGTATATGTACATTGATGGCAAATCATATATGAATATGTGGTTTCTTAAGGTTAAGGGAAGACATGTTAGTTTCTTGTCAAAATCAATAGCCCATCTCTACTTAAATCAATGTCGGAGACATATCAGTTCCCAAAATGGAATATAAATTATGATCAGAATTGCCTTGTACTACCCGCAATTTGTTGTTTCAAGATGCCCAATTGACATTATATTTAGATTATGTGACACTAATAGCAGCCTCCTTATCAAGATGTTTAATTAATGCTAATGAATTCTAATCCAGTGCGCACATGTTTAGAAAAATAAAGTTATTTTTACATCCAACGATAAGATTTAAACAACAATTTTACAATTTATATAAAAAATAGTAAAAACCAGTAGCGTCAATTGATCTAACATCTTAATTTACATAAAATATGAAGATCGAATCTTGACACCACTAATAACTTAATTCACATTTTAAATTTGTTATCTAGACATTGCATTATTTCTCTTATATTTAAATTCGAACTCAATACTCGTATTAATTGAAGAATTAATAATAAAAACCGCTCATTAACTTTCAGCAAATGATGTTAATTTCATAGAAAATTCTGGAATTTTGCTTGGAGATGTTATATCAAAGTGGGTGGTGAAATGGAGAGGACTAAACTAGGGCTAGACTTGCTTAGATTGTAGGGGAAAGGGGCAGTATTCAATTGTTATTTGACCCGTATTTTCAGGCTTACTAATCTTCCCATGCTTCTCCCACACCCAACCTACCTGTATATTAAACAAAATAGATTTTTCATCTCCAATTATTAACTCTAATTTATTATTAACAATTATTTATTACTATATTAAACAGTTATTCATCTACAATTATTAAAATTAAATTCGTTTTCCCAAAAGTTAACACAATCAACCCTATTATTAATATGCTGGTATCGTATTAAGTACAATTAAATATTCTCAATCTAATTCATTTTATTCACAATAATTCAAACCTTATAGTTAAAAGATCTTGTTTACCTCCTCTCGCGAAATTAACTCCTTCCTTACAGACAAAAAAGGCAAACTTGACCAATAGATACACATTTTGTGCTGGTAGCCACTAGCCATGCATTAATTGGTATGTCATTGAAATGATAATTAGGGAGTATTTTTTAATACTAATTTTGTTTCTCCCTACAATACACCAAAAATGAAAAGGATGAAAAGCAACAACTTATTCCAAGTAATCTCAGCCATAGAAATTAAATAAGTAGCATTACCTTAATTAATGACATAGGCCAATGGCTAACAAAATTGGTGGCACGTGTGGATAAGTTATTCTGGGTTTAAGCCAATAAACCATATGGAAACCTATGATCTTAGGGGCGTTTGATTCACGAAAATGATTATTACTAGATGTAATAATTTTTTTTTAAATCTTATTCTCATGTTTGGTTTGACTTCATTCCCCCAACTTGGAAGATTATTACCAATAATAGTGTTTTTTTGTCAACATTCCTGGAATGTGATTCCCACATTTCCCTTAAGTATTTGTCAATTCTTAACACTTTGGATAAAATTACCCTTGAAGTAATGAGTTTTCTTAATTTCGATCATTTGTAGCATATTTAAATAGCGTAAATTTATTAAATAATTTTATTTCATATTAATTTAATATTTAAATAATTTTACACATATTTAAAAAGTATTTTAATATTTAAATCTAAGAACCATATTTAGGTAATAACAGTATTACAAGGAGAACCTTTGAGTTTATTGGTTTTATGTTTTATTTTCATAGAAATCCTCGTAGCTTAGTGTTTCATGATACGATCACCATCTCCTATTTATTATTTTTTTCTTGACTTTATGCAAATTTATTATTCATTTTATTATTTCAATCGTGCTTTAATATTTGGAGAGTATATTTATTTAAAAATTATTTTATATTAGTTTAATATTTAAATGTTGTTACCCATTAAATATTTATTTATTTGAATTTAATTATAAAAATTTTAATATGAATAAAAATATATATTTTATATTGTTTATTCTAATTATATTAGTAATATGCTAAGTATTCAAGCAAATATTTTTAAATTAATATTGAAACTTTAATTTGTTAAAAAGATAATATATAACAAGATAATATAGTAAAATTTACTTTCAAATAATCTTATATTCCCTCAACCAAACAGTGTAATCTTACATTTCTACCAAATAAATTAAACAAAATAATCTAACATTCCTAATAATATCTCAGATAATGTATATGTCTCGTAATATTGCTAACCTTATTGTATTATGTATATGTCTCGTAAGAATTTGATACGTATAAAACATAAAAAATTATTCTTACGGGTCGTTTTGTGTTTGCTTCTACACCCATAATATTGCTAAATGCTATAATCATATTTTTTCCCGTTTTCTTTAACGGAGCGGGAAAGGATATAAATATGTTTCTTTTTGCCACTTGCTCAGCTTTACTTCTCTCTTTTCCCGCGCAAAATTGTTGAGTGCGTTTTAGCATTGGGCTAAACTGCGCTGAAACTAATCTAAAAAATATTTACGCTACAAATAACCCCTATTTTGTACGATCTTTTTCTTGTAAAGTTATAATCAACTCACATAGATTTAAAATGATAAAAGTTACTACTAATTATTTATACTTTATATTTTAATTTAAAAATAAATTTAAAATGTGTTATAACGGTCTGACACATCACACATGCTAACTTATGATCAGGTCAATTTATGAGATTTTAGTGGCCTTAGAGGAACAAAAAAATTGGGTCCCTAATTAAAAATTTAAATTACGGTTGCGGTCGCGTTTTCGGCCACGGTACGTTTATCACGATTGCAGACATAATGATTGCTATTGTGGTCATTGCGAATATTGTGGTTGTGAATTTTTTAATAATATATGCTATTGTGGACATAACGGTTGCGGATATCGCAGTCTCGAACGATGTTGCTACTGCTATATAACAGTCATTGTTGCGGTTGCAGACTGCTATTTAAATCTCTGTTCCTAATAACAAGTATTGAAAAAAAATTAAATTTTAAGAGTAGGTCCATAATAACAAGCATTGAAAAAATTTTGGGCTTCTAATAACAAATATTAAAAAATTAAAATTTAAGAGTATGCTCATAATAACAAATATTGAAAAATAAAATGGGCCCCTAATAATAAGTATTGAAAAAAATTGGAGCCTTAATAACAAGTATTATGAAAGAAAATTGAATTTTAAGAGTAAGCCCCTAATAACAAATATTGAGGAAAAAATTGAGCCTCTAATAATAAGTATTGAAAAAATTAGGCCCTTAATAACTTATATTAGAAAAAATTGAATTTTAAGAGTATGTCCGTAATAAAAAATATTGAGAAAAAATTGGGCATATAATAACAAATATTAGAAAAAAATAAAATTTTAATAGTAACCCTTAATAATAATTATTAAGAAAAAAGTTTGGCCTTTAATAATAAATATTGGGACAAAATTGAGCTTATAACAATAAATATTAAAAAAAATTAAACTTCTAATAATAAATATTAAAAATATTAAACCTATAAATAATATAAAATTATTTTTTATAAATATAATTAATTATAAAAATTCTAGGCCTTGACCGGCTGCCCTTCCTTCCCAGACCCAGATAGGCTGTGCTTATGATTTATGAAAAGAAAATAAATTTACTAATTAAAATGTTAATAGCAATTTAATGGCATTGAAATTAAAAATTAGAGGGCTTAATTGTTAAACACGAAAAAAATCTACCGTGTAATTGCAATAATATCATAAGAACCGAAAGAAAATATTTGTAGCATATAACAAATTGAGCGTATGTTAGCAAAGACCTACGAACCCACTGCCCTTCCAGAACGAAGTGGCCACAATTTGCTTTTATTTGGTTTTTTCCTATTTATTTATGTGAAAAATTGGAGAAAGTTGCAGAGTTTTGAAGTGGAGCTTCGATGGTGAATCATCCAAGAACCCGCAAAAGAATCCATGCTACCGTCCCCCGCCGTTCACCCGATGGTAGTGCCTTTCAGAAGTGGTAATATATATACATATATACACCTAAAAACCAGTACTTTGCCTTTCTTTTGGAGGGATGATCATTAGTTTTTTCAATGCTTAATTTTTTTTTTGGTGATTTTGAGGTTTGGGTTTTTGATATTGTCACGTAATTTTTAATGTGGAAGTGATGCTTGTGGTGAAATGGTGGCGATTGCTTTGACTGATATGCACGACTGTGGGTCTAAGAAGAAAGAGTTGAAGAGGTTTAAGGGCACTGCCGGGACTCAAAATGCGGTCAAACCAATAATTTCTTTGCAACCCATATCGGCTTTTAGTATTTTCTTGTAAACTTCTCACTTCTTATGCCTCACTTTACTTTTTATTCTTCAATATTATCCATTTATTTACTTTTTTTTTGAAGTTGTTTTGGTTTTGGTATGTTTGTGAAAGCTTAATGGCGTTAGAGGGGGTTCTATCATTCTAACCTTAAACATCAACTCTTGAAGAGTACTAGGCCATGCATTTATATACTCTCGTTTTTTGGTGGCATTTATATACTCTTGAAGAGTACTAGGCCATGCTTATAGATGCATAGGTAAGTTCTTCTAGTCAATTGCTTTTTAGTTGTATTTGTGGCATATAGTTGATATTCTGTCGAATTTGGTTACTTTTTGTTTGCTTTTTTCTTTTTATTCTTTTGATAGAACACACAATTTTGTATGAAGCCTGGATTTGAGTCTAACTCTTTTAGTTAGTAGAAATGCGTAATTGGCCAAGCACCTATGGCTAGGAGCTTGTTTATTTGTATGTCCCTATAATTGCTTATGACATGATTTTGCATCCGACATGTTAACCTTAATTCGAAATTCATCTTTCTTGGCTGGTGAGAAATTCGAAAGAGAGTAGATTCAAAAATGGAATTGCACTGCAACATCACGACCAATCTTGAGTCGAGGGATTGTACAAACTAAGTTGAATTATGTTTGTTGTTTGGTGTGTTTCCTAGAGAAAGTTTTATGGAAACCAACAAGAATGGAAATCTCATTGATATTGACAGGAAGGGGTTTGAGACTTGGAAAAACATGTGCTAGGAGGTAACGGTGATCAGAATTTTTCATTACTTATTTATTGGAAGTTTTCTGTAAGTATTTTGTATCGAGTATCATCAATGTATATTTCTTTGTAGGAGAGGAAACCATACCTTACTCAAGCTGAAAAGGTGAACTCAGCCTACATGAAGGATGTGATTGAAGAAGAGAAAAATATTATAAAGGTGGTTGTGGTTCAAAGTTTGAGTGTTAAATTCATTTAAACTATGTCTAGTAATTGGTGAAATCAATTGTTGTGCTTTCATAACAATGTGGATACATTTTGAATGTTTGATCATAGAATTTGTGTAGCTTCTTAAATCAGAAGTTGTTTGTGAATTTTGTTTTTCTATGTTATCAGCTGATTAATAGGGTCAACTTCCATTCCAAGGTTAATATTGAAAAAAGGGACAGGTTATGCTAAGGCATGATTATTCTAAAGATACTGGTTTTCAGCACATTATCCTTTTATCTTTACATATATTACGTTGGGAGTCGGTTTCCCCCTAAATCTTTGTCCCTGGTGGATTCTGGAAATTTTGCTTTTCTTGCGCTTATTTGTTTCTCATTTTGAACTTCAAAATGGATCAAACTTTTGCATCTATTCTTTCATATTTGAAGTTATTAAGCTTTTAGCAATGGATTTTCTTTTTAGGTGGATGATGAGGCTGATTCGGCAACGGTTGGGAAATTTGATCAGGTTTCCATATATGTTTTAGACATATAAAACATAACAAATATGGATAAATTTACATCTGCTTTTTTCTTCTTCGGAATTTACAGTTCTATGAGACGTCTGATGATGGTGAACCATACCACTCTGGAGGATTCAAGAGCTTAAGCACAAGTAAATGGTACTCTTCACTGCTTCTGCATACATAAACATGATTGTTATCACATGGAAGACAGATGTAAACAAAGTCTTTCTTGGCTTTTCAGGTTGATCGCCTAAGTTAACCCCGTTCATATATTGCGCCCAGAACTGCTAAATTATAACCTTCATGAAGCAGGAAACCGCCATCGATGACTGAACTAAAGAGCTTGCTGTTTTTGTTGAACCCTTGTGTTCCATATCAATGGGACCTTACCAGTTGATCCATTTTGTAAAGGGCAAGTCATTTAGCCTTTGAAGCAGATTGGTACTTTATTTTGTTACTTGGCAGGGCTTGAGAGAGGTAGCATTTTTGTGCATATTTTAGTTTTATAATATTCCTCGAGGGATATCTCTGTCATACAATACAAACATCTGCAGTTTCAAAGCATCTTTTTGCAAGTTGAAGCTTTTAAAGCTTTCATTTTCTCTCATTTTCTTTTCTTTTATTTATTGGATAAATTTGGATTCTTTTTTAAACCCAATCCCTATCTTGCCTTTAAATTTTGAAACCCTAAACTTAAATTGAAGATTGGTTTCTACTTGAGTCATGAGATTTGGAGTTGTGGCTCGGTTTGCATAATCCAGAAAAATGGGGAAGGGCATTGCTAACCTTTTCCAAACATGCATAGACAACAATTCTCTTGTGCTAGGCAAAGTTCTCCTTGCTCATATTCTTCGCAGCAACCTTTTAACCAACACTTTCCAAATGCAACGGTCTCATTGAACTCTATTCCAAATGCAACGACTCGATATTGACTGACCGCGTGTTCCACTACACCCCTCACAAGGACATTTATTCATGGAACGCCATTTTATCCATTGCAAAGCTGGGAACTTGAATCTTGCTCGCAAAGTGTTCGAACAAATGCCTGAGAGAAACGTTGTTTCCTGGAATTTGATTAGTTTAATGTTAAAAAATGGGTACCAGGAAAAAGCTTTGGTTGTTTATAAGCTTATAGTTTCAGAAGGTTTTTTGCCTACCCATGTTACTTTTGCTAGCGTTTTAAGTACTTGCGGAAGCGTTTTGGATTTGTAGCTTGGGAAGAGGTGTCATGGTCTTGTTATTAAGATCGGTGTCGATAAGAATATCTTTGTCTGTAACGGGTTATTGTCTGTTTATGCTAAATGTGGGGTTGTGAGAGATGCTGTTCAAATTTTTCGGACATTGACGAGCCTAATGAGGTTACTTTTACTTCAATGATGGGTGGGTTAGGAAGTATTGATGGGGTCTATGAGGCTTTGGAGATGTTTAGAATGATGTGTCGAAAAGGGATTCGGTTTCTTTGTCTGCTGTTTTGACTGTTTGTGCAAAGGGGGGAGAGTATGGTGAATTTGGTTGCTATGAAGATAGTGATAGATTATTACGTAATGTTGTACTCGGGGAACAAGTACAAGGCCTTGCAGTTAAGCTTGGATTTGAAAATGATCTTTATTTTAGTAATTCGTTGCTTGATATGTATGCTAAGAATGGGATAATGAGCAGTGCAGAGAGTTTTTCATAATTTGGGAAAAGTCAGTGCTGTTTCCTGGAATATTACGATTGCTGGATATGCCAGAAAGGAAATAGTGGGAAAGCTATAGGGTGTTTTGAAAGGATGCAGCTCTTTTGGGTTTCAATTTGTACCATCGTTATGGTTAAGGCTGTCCCAATTCATAATATGGCGCTAGCCACCTTTCGCCAACGACCAAACTTTATCAAAACTTCAATCCAAGTTCAAAATCAATATAAAGAGACATACTTAAGCATACTTAGGGGGCATGGAAGGAGGCGTATTTAGGGTCAGAGGATTTTTGTTCTAGAATTTGACCTTTATATTCAGTGTTCCAGAAATCAATATAAAGAGTTTCATATTTAAGCAGGATAAGCACATCGTATTATTTCTGCAAAATATAGTCACAGAAAACAGACACAAACTTTAAAGCAAAGCATTAAGGCCTAAAGTTGACGTGAATTATATTAAGCAGCTAATAGTCATAACCAGCAATCCTGTCCATGATCTTGGCCACACTATCTTTGGACTCCTTCAACAGCTTGGTGCTCCATTTGAGCTTCTTGCGCTTTGCAAATCAACAAATCTCACCTTAAATATCTTCCAGTAAGCACTCGTTCTCATCTTCAGGTCCAAGCCTTGCTACAGAAGCAAAACATTTGAATGCTGTCTGAGATGTTCGATTTCGGTTTCCCCGATGCTTGAAGACTCACCCTGGAAGGCGGCGGCCACACGTTTGGTCCGGAATTTACTTGGCTTATGAGTTATGTACTGCATGATGATGTTTCTGATTTGCTCATGGATATTTTCAGGCTGATCATGGACAGGCACTCTAGTGATTCCAGGAAGATCAACCATGGTAAGATCAGGAATCCCATTCTTTTTCACCACTAAAGTTTTTGCCTATTGGGGGGTTGGATATGCTCTTACCGTGGCCTGCAACCTCGTCCGTTGCAATATTTACGGCTGTTGCAATCTGGGATTCCTCCCATTGTACTCCAAGTAAAGATCTGTCATCGGACTTGCATTGTTCTGCAACCGGATTATGAGAGGCACCCTAGTGCAAATGCCCGGGCTACGAGGAAGATTAACACTGGCCAAGGGTTCAAGAACACTAGACTTCTCCGATGACTGGTCTCTTACAACAAGTGTGGGAAGCTGTATGCCTTCTTTCATCACCAGAAGAAGCCTGAGCTTGTCAATGACATCAATCAATGGTCGAATTTTGCCGTTGTACGATGAAATTATTGGAGCTACGTCTTGTGCTGCCACCACCCTTGCTAGTTCCATAGTATGAGTTGCTGGTTGAGATTGTTCATAATCTTCGATCACTCTAATGCTCCCTGAATCAGCTTCAATTGGGGTGTGCTCGTGCTCTGAAAGTTGAGACAGGAGTGGTACTCGGCCAAACTTGATGTTTTCCGGTGAGAAAATCGATTGAAGCTGTTATTTTTTAAATCCATAGTTTGAGTAGAACAAATAGAATAAAGCACCAAACATAGGAAGAATAAAGTGATAGCATCATCCTATACCAAACCTAAAGAAACAAGCAAAGGAAGCTACAAAGGGAATGGACAACTTTAGGTACAGCAAAACTTTACACAACTTTTTTTGTAGGGAAAAATGCTTGAACGGAAATATAAACTATTTTAGAGACCAAGGTTTGGGAATAACAAATACTATTGTAGTGTAATTGGTCATTACGGTCGTGATTTTTATTTTATTTGTTGGTACAACAAGGAATTTGCAGATAAACACTCCACAAGCTCCTGCAGAAACTAGACAGCAGAACTATATGAAGCAATGCATTCACATTGAAGTTTCGGATAGATGTCGCGGATGAGCCATGTTGCCATTAACTTGTAAGCTCTTTGTGTCAAATGAATTCCATCCCAGCTTATTCGTTCCTCAGGATTTTCACATATTGTTACTTTTGGATCCCCGCACATACTTGAAAGATCGAAATTGCAGTCTCCTCCGATACCACAACAGGCTTTTTGCAATGATTTTGGATCAAAACCTGATGATATAAACAATTCAAGGTACAATCTCGAAAACTAATGATTGCAAAAAAATCAGACTTACCAAGCATATCAGCCTTGCTGAAAAGCCACAGGAATGCATTATAATAGTCACCATAGACAACGATTACCCCGGGATGTTCTTCTTTTAGCTCATCAATGGCTTTTTGAAGAAGATTGTTATGATAGATTGAGAACTTATTCAACTCCTTTAGACAATGAAGCTCATCATAAGCAGTCGTATCATTGGTTTGAAATAGAGTGAGATATACAGGAAAGCAGCCTATGGGGAAGTTCCCAGGGACAACTAACCGGGTAGCACCGTATGCGATAACTGTCTGCAAAGTGGAACTCAAAGTGTGAGGACACAGGGTTATAAAAGATTATAAGTGATATAATCAAATGTTTCATAAAAGGAATCATAAAAGGAAATTTACTTTGGCAGCATGTTTTATGGCTTGGACCACACCAGGCACCATGATCTTAACCTCGTCTAAGGTTTTGCCGCGAAAAAGGGGATAGTTATAGTCATTTCCTCCTATCTCCCCAACCATGAAAAGAGCTCTTCCGTTTTTCTTGAAGCAATCTATCAAGTGGATCATTGTGTCAATCCATTCTGATCATATACAATATATAAAGAAGATAGAGGAAAGATGTCAACCTTTGTCATCATGACAAGTTGCATTGAAATAGCTAAACATCCAGTCAAGTTGTTTACTTAGACATCTGCTGATCACAGGCATGGCAGTAGCTCCGGCAACAGCAAAGTTAACCCCGTGATCGAATACTCCTTTGTTCAAGTAGGCGTCAAGAAAAGGAATTCCAGCAGACATTGCTGTTATTTCCAAATGTTCAAATCCAAAACATAGAACAATAACACACACTGGTTAAAAACTCAACTAAATCCACCAACGAAAGCATTTCTAGTATGTGGTAAACACTTTTTTTGGATATTAAACCGATGGATTCTTCTCTAACCAATGCCAGCAACATGAAGCATCTGATTAGAAAAGATAGTTTCTTACTGGTTGTACCCTATAATCGACATAGAACACAGGGAATTCGATTTTTACCTATATAATCAATCATCAACAAGCCATCAGAGCATCTCCCAGTAGGTTTCTTGAAGGTTTCGCCGTAGGGTAACCTGGCAAATGCTGCTGAAGGGTTTTGTTGCACATAATTACCTGTATCTGCTATGGAATCCCCTAGCTGATATATGGCATCAAACTCGCAACTGCTAAGAACATGTTCATGGTTGCTTGAAACAAAGCTCAGGAAAGAGAGAATAACAAGAAATACAAAGAAAACAAATCCTGGCAGTATACAGTTTGTGGAAGCCATATATGCAGAGATTTAGTACTGGGGATTTAGCATCGGAATCGAAAAATGGAGCCAATAAGATAAGATAAGACTTTTGTACAACCAAGAACCCTTGTTTCTTTCTTTCTTTCTTTGATTAAAAAAGTTGGACCAAAATATGTATAAAGAAAAAACGAGTCACCATCGCGCTCAACAAATTGAATTTAAAAATGCAGACACCCACCAACCAAGAGAAAATTATTATTATTATTATTATTATTATTATTATTATTATTATTATTATTATTATTATTATCTATTTGGTTAAACTCGTTTCCTTCGTCATTAGAGGTGTTCAAACGGTCGGTTTGATTAACCGACTGAACATAACTTCCAAAATTTTAAAGGCATAAAGCCAAAAAATGTTCTTAGCGTTTGATAGAATTGTTATTTTGGTCCCTACTTTTTTGAACTAATTTAACCTTCAATGTTTTATTTTGAGTCAAAATAGCTCATCCGCGGATAAAAATTATTAGTCAACTGACGATAAACAACTTAAAATGACTTGATAAAATGACGCGTCAGAAGAAAAAGAACATTTTATATTTTACTATAATTTTATAAAAATATTTTTAACTGACGTGTCATTATGTAAAGTCAGCATATTTGTTTATATAACACCGCTATCATGGCGTACATTACCATGTAGGTTTGTCAGGTTATTTCAAGCTGTTTATCTTCAACTGGCTAAAAGTTCTCATCCGCAGAGAGACTATTTTAACCCAAAATAAAATATTAGAGTTAAAATGATTAAAAAAAATATGAACCAAAATTACTAATCAATCAATCGTTAAGGGCATTTTTTGATATTATATGTATTTTTAATGTGTAATTAGTAATATAATAAATAGTAAAAAGTATTTTAATCGATAAAAAAATTTCTCTAAACTCAGATTTATATATTATAATGTAGCGAAGGTCTCGCTAAATAAAAACGAGGATTTTTGAACGGTGTTTTTGAAAGGTGTTTGTGATATTTAAAAATATTTATTCCGCAGGGTTTACAAAAAACCTCATAAAAATGGAGTCGCCACCAACCACTTAGGTAGGCCGGACACCACAAAACCGAGATTCAAAAAGACAGGGTTCGAGTCGATTCACGGATGGGGAAGGATTAGCACCCCACACCGCCCAAAAAATTGGTACTTTAATAATTACCGCTTTATTAATATTGGATTTTCCGGATCGAGTGACGATTATTTTAAATTTCGGTCATAATTGCGAATATATTTTAAGGGTCCGTTATCCGAGAATAAACGCCCAACCACTATCACTACGCTTTGATATCGCCCCGTTTACGCTCGGATAAAAGGACACCGCATTAACAATTTATATCTCGATATGCAATCTTAATGGCAAAAATATAAAACATGGTAAAATGTTTAAATGTAGTAAATATTGTCATAACAGAATATTAATTTAACATGAATGATATTTTAGACTAAAACATGTATATATATACATATTATTCTAAATAATAGATAAAACAATTATAATATGTCAAAAAAAACAAAGCAGAACAAGTATATATATAGACGAAACAGATATAAAAAAAAATGCATACTAGCAATAAAACATATTTCAACATATACGGGTCAACATATCGTATAAAAAAAGGGTAAATATACTAACATGTAGCTCTAAAAAAAAAAGCACACACATATAAAATACAAAAACGCCATGTACGAACCAATTAAAACATAACATGCTTGATATGAATAACCCGGACAAAAACGAATATCATACTTGACACATATATACATATAAACATAAAACGAGTCATATACGGGAGACATAAAATAAAATAATATCAACATATACGATGATAATACGAACAATAATATTTACAAAGAAAACATGACTGAAATGAAAGGAAAACAAAAATTAGTGGCGGAAATTAAAGAACAATAATATGTAATTTAGGGACGAAATTGCAAAACGGACAAAACCTAAAAGGACCAGGATTGTAATTATACCAAGGGGCAGACCCAAAGTGAAAAATTCAAAAACGCGGGATGGTTAAAGGCGTAATTTTACCATTCGGAAACTGATTCGGTGTAATTTAGTGACTAAATTGTGACTTTTTGAAAACTCAGGGGGACTGGGACTGTGATTATACCATGCGGCAAGACAAAAATGAAAATATTGAAAATGCGGTGGGATTAAGTGTGTAATTTACCCATTTCAAAAATAATAATAACTATAAAAGGACCATTTTTAGACCGAAACCCATTTTCCCTTTCTTTGTTTCATTTTTCGGTTTTTCAGAGTTTTTGTTCATTCGTTTTCTCTCAAATGTTCTTGAGAAACCCGAGAATCCGTGGCCGCCACCGTATTCTCCACACGGCCGCCCTTAACCGGGCCGGTAGGCTCCCAAAATACACCAAAACATTCCCTTGTCGTCCTCAACATGAATCCGTGGTTGGATTCGGAGGATCCCTTTTATTTACCCTAGATCTAAGAAATACGAACCCAAAAATATATTTTTTTTAGACCAAAACGAAACCACAAGGGTCTTCCCTCCCTTTTGTTCACCGATTAAAACTTGTAGGAGCCGAAAGGCTTGTCACAGAGGAAGGAAGGAAGACCCACGGATAACGCCTGTAAGACTTTTTTTTACTTGTTTCTTTTTTTTTTCTTTTTGTGTTTCGTATATGCATGCAAAGAAAACAGGTAAGAAAAAGAGACAAAAAATTACCACTGGACTGCCTTTTTGATTATCTTGACTGGTTACAAAATTTTTTTGGTTTCACAAGCTCTCTGTTTTTTTGTTACTACCCTCTCTGTTTTTTTTGCTAATCTTTTTTTTTGCTCGCTAAAAATTATCCCGTTACAACAGCCCCGTTTCATATATATCACTGCCTCTGTATTTTGGTTGCAACTTGTATCTTCTTTTCCAGATTTGACGTTTGCTTGTTGTCTTTGGCATAATCTGAACGCGGGGACTGAATATCGGCGCGGTGGCGGTGTGTTCATTCTGCCAGAGGCCAGACGCATTTTCGGCCGTTAGATCTGATCTAACGGTCGAGATGGCTTGAAGAACGATCGGCCTGGATGAAGCCTCGATCTGATGAGACGGCTTGAGATTTTGCCACGTGGAGCTCCGCAGTCGAGGAGTCAGAACGCGTGGATCTTACGCGCGCGTGGGACATTAAAGCATCCGCGCGTGATCCACACGCGCGCGTGGCACTCGAACGGTCCATACGTGTGGAGCACGCGCCTGACAGATATTTTCGACTTTGGTTGCATCGTGGCCGTTGAATCAGATCTTGATCCAACGGCCCACAGTTACCTGCACATTGTAATTAAATGGGATTCAGATTTGGGCCAAACGGGCCTTGTAATTGAACTTGTAATTGGACTGTAATTCCTATTTGTTTAATATATATTTAATTTTTCATTTTACCAGCCCAATAGTATTAATAATAATAATAATAATTATAACAGCAATACATGTATATACGAAAATGTCTACTTATATGATATAATCATTAATTAATATAATATTCTAGTATACGTACGTATAATCATACATATAATTAACATACCATCTATATACGCTTATACCCTAGATACATACGCGACATACATACACCCCTAATACGTATACATAGCTTATACATGCACACATCACCTTATATTAGTAACATTCATATAATAAATATACATGCAATATTAATATATTTATAAGTAAAAATGAGTGATTACAGTTGCCCCTCTTTGCTTGTTCTCGTGGAATGGGAAACAAAGCAAAGATTCATAAGCACTCATTTTTATCAGACTTCCCTGTTTGTAGCCTTGGAAAAACGAATTCTTTTGGACATTTCCGCTCTTCCTTGGCTGAATCTTCAGGCTCGTAAGTTCTTCCTATATAGAGTTTCGTCACCTTCCGATCTTGGAGCTACAGGCTCTTTTCGACATAGAACCTTTCGCTCTCATTTTTATCAGACTTCCCTGTTTGGTTTGGAAAAACGAATTCTTTTGGACATCTCCGCTCTTCCTTGGCTGAATCTTCAGGCTCGTAAGTTCTTCCTATATAGAGCTTTCGTCACCTTCCGATCTTGGAGCTACAGGCTCTTTCGACATTGAACCCTTCGCTCTGATTTTTATCGGACTTCCTGCTTGTAGCTTTGAAAAAAGCGAATTCTTTTGGACATCTCCGCTCTTCCTTGGCTGAATCTTCAGGCTCGTAAGTTCTTCCTATATAGAGCTTTCGTCACCTTCCGATCTTGGAGCTACAGGCTCTTTCGACATTGAACCCTTCGCTCTGATTTTTATCAGACTTCCCTGTTTGTAGCTTTGGAAAAAACGAATTTTTTGGACATCTCCGCTCTTCCTTGGCTGAATCTTCAGGCTCGTAAGTTCTTCATATATAGAACTTCGTCACCTTCCGATCTTGGAGCTACAGGCTCTTTTCGACATAGAACCCTTCACTCTAAGACAATGAAGCTCGGAGTCTTTCCTATATAAGACTCTTTGCTTTCGACACAACAGGTTTCCTATATAACCCTGTGTCATAGGTGAATTGCTTTGACTGGGAGTTCTTCCTATATAGAACTGCGAGTCTTCACCTTGGAGCCATCAGTCCCTCCTATATAGAACTTTTTGGCGTCTAGAATCTCAAAGCTACAGGTTCTTCCTATATAGAACCTTTTACTCTAAGATAATAAAGCTCGGAGCCCTTCCTATATAGAACTCTTTGCTTTCGACACAGCAGGATTTCCTATATAATCTTGCGTGCCATGGGTGAATTGCTTTGACCGAGTCCTTCCTATATAGAATCATAGTCTTCACCACAGAACTGCTAGTCCTTCCTATATAGAACTTTCAGCTTCTGAAGCTTCGGAGAGGAGGATTCTTCCTATATAGAACCTCTCTCCAGAGCTTGAAAACATGTGCCTTTATGTAAAAACAATGTCTTCTCCTTTGGGATTCACATCGTGATGACCCTCGATGTCTCTTTGGATCTGCAGATACCTGTCCGAGATAAAAACAAAATGTTATGAAAAATGAATGAATTGACATGCTCCTAGTCCTAGCGATGTCTGACTATTCATGATGCATGAGATTTGATATCTTGGTGGGCTTGTTTTGGTCCTTATTTGGTATTCACGTTCGCTTTATCCTTTCTTACGGGCATCGATACTCCGCCTTACTGTCAGGTTCAACCATCTCGATCTTTCTCTTTTCTCAATTCCGACTTGGAATTCTAGAGTGCCCTTTCGGGTTTTCACTTTAGAGATTTTTTTTGAGGGGTGCCCTTCTGGTTTTCACCCAAAAGATTTTTTTGTTATCTCGTACGCCTTTCTTGAACAGATAGGACATGTGCCATTGGTTATCCTACCAGGTTGTTTGAAGCTTCCCGCCTTCCCTATCGATAGCCATTAGGGAACTAGAGGACGGAGCTAACATCGTTTTCTTTGATTACCTGCATTTTCAAGGTTAAATCATAGTAATGCTTCGAAATCTCTTGTTTCATTATAAGCCTATGTTATCTTATTTGACTGAAATTGACAAGAAGGCCAGGAATGGATGCTCAAAAATACGGTTTTATTATGATTAAGGGCTTTGAGATATCTTAAAAAGAAAGGTATGACACGTATAGGTTGAATACAAGATCTCTCATTATCTTCGATATGAATGATACATGATCCTGTCAACTGGTGTAGAATTTTTTTGCCTGAAGCTTCCTCTTCATGATGTTCATGGGGATACCCTTCTCCTCAGATATTCAACTTTTCAATTTACCCGAGTCGCCCTTTGCGGGTTTTCAACTTGAGTCATTCTTTTTCTTCAAGACGCCCGATTTCGGGTTTTCGCCCTGAGCTCTCCATTTTTTTAGAGATAGTATTTCTTGACGGCATCAGAATTTACGGGATTTTTAAGCTCGTCCCCGTCCATTTCTGTTAGGATCAGGGCTCCTCCTGAGAAGGCCTTTTTTACGACGTACGGTCCTTCCCAGTTGGGCATCCATTTTCCTCGAGAATCTTTTTGGATAGTGAGGATTCTTTTGAGTACCAGATCCCCTTCTTTGAATTCTCTTGGGCGCACCTTTTTGTTGTAAGCCTGCACCATCCGCTTTTGGTACATCTGACCATGACAAATGGCTTTTAGTCTTTTTTCGTCAATGAGATTTAGCTGGTCGAATCTGGCCTGCACCCATTCAGCTTCTTCCGTTTTACTTCGTTTAAGACTCGGAGAGACGGAATCTCTACCTCAATTAGGGAGTACGCGGTACCATACACCAAGGAGTAAGGCGTTGCCCCCGTTGATGTGCGGATGGACGTTCTATAGGCGAAAAGGGCAAAAGGCAACTTCTCATGCCAATCCTTGTAGGTATCCGTAGTCTTTGCTATGATCTTCTTTATATTTTTGTTTGCCGCTTCCATTTGCTCCATTCATTTTAGGACGATAGATCGTGGAATTATGGTGTGTTATTTTGAATTGAGTGCACACGTCCTTTATCATTTTGTTGTTCGATTGGAAGCATTGTCGGTGATGATCCTCTCGCAATCCGTATCGACAAATAATTTCCTTCTTAAGAACTTACAGATCGTAGTCTTGGTGATATTGGCGTAAGATGCTGCCTCTACCCATTTAGTGAAGTAGTCTATGGCGAACAAAATGAATCGGTGCCCATTGAAAGCTTTCGGATGGATCGCCGATAACGCCCATGCCCCATCTTTGCGAAAGGCCACGGAGAATTCATGGTGTGTAGAGGCGATGGTGGTGCATGAATTTTGTCGGCGTAAATTTGGCATTTGTGGCATTTCTGGCGTAATCGATGCAATCTCCTCCATGGTCAACCGTAAATAACCGTATCTCATAATTTTTCAGCTATAGACAGCCCGTTGGCGTCGTTCCCACGTGATCCCATCATGTACTTCGGCTAAGATTTCCTTCGCCTCCCGGGCATCCACACATCTCAAAGAATGTTTGATCATGACTTTTCCTATATAGGATTTCCCCATCTAGGACATATTTTGTTGCCATTTTTCTCGAGTTCTTTTACATCATTGTCGTTCGCCCCTTCCGAATACTTTCAAGCTTGACATATTGCGAGGATATCATAGTACCATGGATTCCGTCAATCTCTTCCTCATACATTACAACAATGAGCAGTTTTTCAAATGTCTGCATCTCAATGGGTTTCATTTCTGCCCGGTGTTTGTTTTAAACATGGATGCCAAGGTTGCCAATGCATCCGCCATCCGATTTTCTTCTCGGGGCGGGTAATTGAAGTTCGACCTTTTTTTCGAACTCTTTGACGAGCTCTTGGATCCATTCGCGATATTTGACCAACTTCGGGTCTCTGGTTTCCCACTCCCGCGCAATTGGTAAATGACTAGGGACGAATCTCCGAACACTCGAAGTTCCTTAACCTTTCTTTCGATGGCTGAGTTCACACATGATGCAAGCCGTATTCAGCTATATTGTTTGTGCGAAAGAATTCCAATCTGCTGGTGAAAGGATAATAGACGTCCTCGGTGAAATTAGCACCGCCTCTATCCCATGTCCGGGGCGTTGGAGGCTCCATCGAGTAAAAAGTTTCCATGACTTATCATCTCAAATCTCTTCTTCGGTTGTAATGCACATCAAGTCTTCGTCCTGGGGAAACTAAAGTTCAATGCCTCATAGTCATCCGAAGCACGACTAGCCAGAAATGCTATGGCACTCCCTTTACACTTTACGATTAACATATACGATGTCGAATTCGGATAAGAGCATCCGCCATCGGGCCATCCTTCCCGTAGCGCCGGCGCTCCATTAAGAACTTTAATGGGTCTAGCTTGGATATCAACATGGTAGTATGGTATAACATATACTTTGTCGAGCCGCTTGGTAGCCCAAACTAGAGCACAACACGCTTCAGATCTTTGGGGTACCGTGTTTCGCAATCATTGAATTTCTGCTTAGGTAATAGATGGCTGCTCCTTTTTGTTGACTCATCGTGTTGCCCCCAAGACACATCCCATTGAATTCTCAAGACTCGTTAAATAGAGAATTAGTGGTCGACCCGGTACTGGTGCGACTAAAATTGGAGCATTTGTCAGGTACTTTTTGATCTTTTCTAGGGCTTTTCGACATTCTTCACCCCACACGCCAGGATTATTCTTTCTAAGAAGTCCAAGACCAGTCGCATTGATTGGTTAATTGGGAAATGAAACGAGAGATATAATTCAGCCTCTCCAGGAAACCGCGAACTTCTTTTTGCGTGCGGGGTGGTGAAAGGTCCTGGATGGCTTTCACTTTATCGGGATCAATCTCAATCCCTCTTCTGCTTACTACGAACCCTAGGAGTTTTCCAGAAGTAACAGCGAAGGTACACTTGGCGTGATTGAGCCTCGGTTGGTACTTCCGTAGTCTTTGGAATAGTTTTCTCAAGTTACAGAGGTGCTCTTCCTCCTGTTCGAGACTTGGCAATCATATCGTCCACGTATACTTCTATTTCTTTGTGCATCATGTCGTGGAAAAGAGTCACCATTGCCCTTTGGTATGTTGCCCCTGCGTTCTTTAGCCCAAACGGCATCACTTGATAACAAAAAGTGCCCCACATGGTTATGAATGTGGTTTTCTCCATGTCGCTAGGATCCATTTTTATCTGGTTGTATCCTAAGAAGCCGTCCATGAAGGAAAACCATGAATGTCCTGCGGTGTTGTCAACCAGCGTGTCAATATGTGGCAAAGGGAAGTTGTCTTTAGGGCTAGCTCGATTCAGATCCCTGTAATCTACATACATACGAACTTTCCCGTCTTTCTTTGGTACTGGTACAATGTTTGCAACCCACTCGGGGTATTTGGCTACCTCCAAGAATCCAGCATCAAATTGCTTTTTCACTTCTTCTCTGATTTTTAACAACATCTCTGACCTTATTCTCCGGAGTTTTTGCTGTACTGGTTTGCACTCCGATTTTGTTGGCAATTTGTGCATCACTATGTCTGTGTTCAATCCTGGCATATCTTGATAAGTCCAGGCGAAGACATCCTTGAATTCCTGAAGTAGGGCTATCAGTTCATGCTTGGTTTTTGAGGAAATAGTCGTTCCTATTTTTATTTCTTTTCTCACTTCTTCAGTCCCCAAGTTGACAATTTCTGTTTCTTCTTGGTGGGGCATAATCTGCCTTTCTTCGTCGTCCACCATTCTCTTTAACTCTTCCGGGACCTCAATTTCTATTTCATCATATCCTCCCTCACTTTCCTCTGAGACCTCAGGGCATTCGAAATTTACTCCAGGATCGGATCCGGTATCATTCATATCGTCAATCATGAGCGACCTGCATTAAAGGAGAATGAATTGTATTGGGAAAGAGACGGTTTTACATGAAGGGAATGAATATGAAGAATGCATGAATGGAATAAATGAGACTTTGGTCATTTTTAAGAAAGTGGGGATATTTTCATTTCAATCAAAAAGTTAACATAAGTGCCCCATACAAGAGATCCTCATTGTCTATGGGCAAAAACAAAAGGTTGATTCGGAGCATTACTCTGATCTATTCCTAAAAACTACAGGTAGATCAATGCAGCTCAGGTTATCGAGTGTGTTTCCCAGGATGGCAAGGGCGGATGTTGGTCAACATTTTGCTACCTCGGTCCTTTTCAAATATCATGTTGATGTACATCCCTTCAAATGTTTTAATGAGTATTTCCTCCTGTTAAATTCATCATTTTTCATCATTGCCTCTCAAATATCTTGACCTGGCTGGTAGAACCCTCCGGAGATGAAAGTGGCTTTCAGACTAGGAAAGGACATCGACCTCCACGGAATGTCTTCTCCTTTAGATCTAGCTTTTCTTTGCTCCTCCTTTCTCTTATATTCCTTTTTCTTCTGTTGGACACTTGGTTGATAACCCAGCCCGAAACGATCCTTCTTGGTTGTGATATTCTTGGGTCTCAGGTTTCCTTGTAATTTCTTCCCCAACCCTTTTCCTACTTTGGCTCCTCGGCCCGAGTTTTCGCGACGGTCATCTTGGTACAATTAGATAACCTGGGGGTAAGGGATCCGGCTTCCCTCTGAAACGAATGTGGCATTTACTAGTTCTAATGCTCGGAACGAGCATTCTGCAAAGATCTTCATCATTTTGAATGTAGGGGTGTCGATGTCACGGAAGCAACAAATTCATGCTCGCTTCTACGGTGACCAATTTGCCTTCAACTACAAATTTTAATTTCTGATGCATGATGATGGGACAACTCCTGCGGAGTGGATCCACGGTCTTCCCAATAAGCAGCTGTAAGATGGTTTTATGTCTATCACCACAAAATCGACCACATATTCGGTTGGTCCGATCAATAGGGGCACCTCAATTTTCCCCATCGTTCCTTTTTGCGTACCATCAAAGGCTCTTACCGAGTTGTAGCAAGGCTTTAGGTGCGAACCATCTATTGGCAATTTTTGCGGGGTTACCATAGGCAAGACATTCAACGCTGACCCGTTGTCGATCAGTACGCCTGGTAATACATACCCTTTGCAATGGGTAGTGATGTTAAGGGCTTTGGTAGACCCCATTCCTCCATCCGGGATCTCACCATCACTGAACGTGATATGATTATAAGCAGTAATATGCCCCACTATCCTGTCCAGGTTTGTTACAGAAATGTCCTGGGGCACAAAAGTTTGATTCAGCACTTTCAATAGCGTCTCCCGATGCTTCTCTGAACTCAAGAGTAATTCCAAAGACTTGTGATCCTGGCCGGTTGTTTCCGTAGTTGTTCCACTACGCTGTACTCGCTATGCCTCAAGAACTTTAGAAATTCTTTGGCCTGGGCCTCAGTTACCGGTTCATTTATCTTTTGGGGAGGTTCTTCTCCGAATATCTGCGTAGGGCTAACTGCTGTATTCTTCCCCCTATCTTTTTCAGCTACTCTCAAAGCCTCAGAGGAATAACACCGGCCGCTCCTTGTGAAATGGCCTGCTTCACCAACGTTCACATTATTCTGGCTTTGTTGGTCTTCCAGCGTAGGCTCTTTTACTGTTTATGTTCGATTCTTCCGGCATGGTCACATTCGCGCATAATTCCGGGAATTTGTCGCATGTCTTTGAATGGGAATGGAGATGGTGCTGAAATGACGATCTTGGGATTCATCTTGCTGGTTTCTCCTTGGGAGACACCTGCATTCCCTATCCTGGGAGAGATAATAAAAGGTCTATCCTTCCCGTATCTAATTTTGGGGCTATCTGTCATGTGCACGTCTGATCCCTTCCCCATGGGTTCCTCGAAGAATTCAATTTATTTTTCATTCATCAATTTCTGCACCAATTTCTTGAACTTTTCGCATTCTTGGATATCATGCTCTTCAGTCTGATGGAATTCGCAATACTTTCCACATTCCTTATGCCTTATTATCATGCCTTTGTTGATCATACGAGCCATGCATAACTGTTGAAATACCCACCGTAAAGGAGACTTGACTTCTGACACGTCATCCTTTATCCTCCTAGTAAAGCATTCTTCTATGGCGTTTACCCCTCTGCTCCCATGATTGGGCAGCGGGTTGTTGGCTACGCTTGGCTCTTCAAACTTCAATATCCCAGAATCGATTAAGTTTTGTACGAGCTTTTTGAAGGCAAGACAGTTTTCAGTGGGATGTCTAGGGGTACCGCCGTGATAGTCGCAATGCGCGCTTGGATTATACCAAGGCGGAAAGGGTGGATTGACAGGATTAACGATGTATGGTCGGACCAAGTCCGCTTCATACAATTGGGAATAAAGCTCTGAGTATGAAACAGGTAGGGGAGTGAAAGTTCTCCTCTTTTTATCATTTCTGGTGACTCTCTCATCTCTTTGATTTGAATTTTGTGTTTTTTCCACGTGTGCTTGTGGCTGTGAGACTGTGAAGTTCTTCGGGGCGGTATAGGTACTGGTGGTGTTTACTTCATTTCTCTTGTTATACTTTCGAGACCCTTCCCCACCATCTATTCTGTCGCTCTTGATTGCCAGTTCGAGAGACTCCCCAGTCCTGATTAAGTCGGCGAAACACTGTGTTGTGTTATTAATGGGGCGGTCAAAGAGTGCCCCCTTCAGAGTATTGACAAATAATGGCGTGATTTCATGCTCCGGGATAGGTGGCTGGATTTGGGCGGCCACTTCTCTCCACCTCTGGGCATATTGTCGCAGGCTTTCATTGGACTTCTGCCCCATATTTTCTAACATAATTCTGCTAGGGATCATGTTTGTTACATGTTTGTATTGCTCGGAAAATACTTTAGACAAATATTTCCATGTCTTGACATTTGCTTTGCTTAACTGAGTATACCAACGTAACGCCGCTCCAGTTAGACTATCCTGGAAACAGTGGATCAGTAGCTTTTCATCTTTATGGTAAGCCGCCATTTTTCTACAATACATCGTTATGTGTGCAGAAGGGTATGTGGTTCCGTCATATTTATCGAACTCTGGTGTTTTGAATTTTGGCGGCAAGACAAGATCAGACACCAAACTTAGATCACTAGCGTCGTTTCCTGATTCTTCATTAGATTGTAACGCTTTAAATTTTTCTTCCATGAGGCGAAATCTTTCTTCCCACTTTCTTTCTACCTCATTCCGATCCTTTCGACCATGTTTAGGTCCGCACTTCTTCTTCATAAAGTGCTTCGTATCAAGGGGTTGAGTCTCGGTGCCCCTACTTGAAAACTGGAAAGACATTCTGTAGGGGTCAATATACACATTCCTAGCCTGGTTTGGTGCAGTTGGTTGAACCTTGTAGTGAGCCGGGTACCTTCTGCTCTGGGATATTTTCTTCTTCTACTCGTTTTCCAAGACTTTTTGCCAAGAATGCCGTTATGTCGATACTATTGATGTTTGTGATCGTGCAATCTGATCACTAAGGCTTCTCCTCGGCCTCTTCAAGCCTTGTCTCTAGCTCTCTTTGCCCTCTTTCTAGACTGATTATTCTTTCTTCCATGAGCTTTCTTTGTAGCCGGGTAAAGTATAGGTGATGAATGATTGCGGGTTAACACTACATACAATGCCACAATATTGTTAATATGGTTGAAAAAATAAATGTATGTACAATGATGCAAATGTTATGATGCAAATGCAAGAATGCATGCAGACAAGGTATCGATTCATTGGTAATCACCCTTTTGAATTACTTCCACGGGAATTAAAGGGTCTTGATTACAACAAAATTCGTGTTACAAAGTAAAGATCCCTAGTACAAAAGATCTAATTATAACACGTAGTCCTACAAATAGATTCTAGCTCTATCTCCTAACTTTCCAATTGCCTTGAGCAGCTTGAGGAACCTAGGAGCTTCTTCCATTCCCGGGCTATAAAAGGTCGAGTGTCTCACCTCGACAAATAAATCATTTACGTGTCCACGACTCGGCTGTATGTCCACCATTAGATTTGTGTAGTACTTGGTCTCTGTCCTATACCATTCGAGCAAATGTCGCGTAATCTCTTACGCCAATAGGTGTCCCCTCCGGCTGCAGCTTCTTGAACACGTTAATTCTTTCCTTGTAATCCTCCACAACCGCTTGAGGACCCGATTCGTGCTTGTAACACACCTACTTCGCGTTCTCTTTCTTGCAGCTCAGTGAAATTATTCCTGTGGCAGTACATTCGAAGTGAGTGTTCGACT
Source organism: Hibiscus mutabilis (assembly GCA_019671005.1). NCBI lineage: Eukaryota > Viridiplantae > Streptophyta > Magnoliopsida > Malvales > Malvaceae > Hibiscus > Hibiscus mutabilis. The sequence continues at coordinate 39,126,482 of CM033751.1, read as the reverse complement.
TCCGCCATCTTTCCTTTTAATTTATCATTTTGACTTTGGCTTTGCCCCAAACTTTGAATAGTGTCATCGTACAGTTTCTGCATCTCTAATAGTCTATTTCGGCTATTCATGGATTTTCTTTTCCATGCGGCGACACTTTCTCTCTCATGATGGAGAGCTTGTTTCCCCTTGCTGATTTCTTGTCTGAATCTTTCTTTCTCTTGATCAATGGCCTTCTTGGCGGACCGTTTTTCTTCCTCCATAGCCAAACGGTAGCTTTTAATCTCTTTCTCGATCGCTCTTTTGTTAATTTCTCGTTCTTCTTCCACCAAACGGATGCCGTTCATTCTTTCTCTTTCCACAGCTATGAACTGACTCCGGCCGGCCTTTTGTATTTTCGCCTGTAATAGGAGGGCATCTTTTTTGATAAAGAGTATTTTTGTCACTCAAATCTGCATTTAATTTCTTGATTTGCTGATGATTCCATCCCGCTCACAACTTCTAAGCTTGCTTTATAGAGCTCGCTCGCATGTTGGGTCCGTTGGATGTCCATTTTCTTTTAACTTCCTCGAGTTCACTCCTTAAGATATCGGCTTGGACGGTACCACCCTTGTAAGCTCTTGAGTGACACTTTGTGGTCCTTGATCGATTCGGAATCACATTATTAACCTCAAACGTCTCCAAAAATCGTAATCTGGGGTAGTCATGTGCTCGGTATCTCCTTCCACCCCGATCCGGTAACAATGATCCTGTGCCCTCATGATGGTCTCAATTTTTCCTTTGAACTCTCCTTTGAAAAGAAATTCAGTTTGGCTTAATCCGGAGGTATTGGGAATGAACTATCGTGATCCGAATCGCGAGACACACTAAAAGGAGCACAAACGATCCCTCCATGTAATCCTAACATCATCAGCCAGTTTGAAAGTCGCCACAATCAGATAGAAAATAATTAACTTTACCGAGCCATGGGACTCTCTATGCTATGTCTTCATCTTGAATGTTCCTGAAGAAACTGGTCCACATTTTTGTTTTCAAATCTTCTCGCCATTCCTTTGCTAAGTATTCTCGTAAAGGCGAAAAACCTTGGAAGGATATCCCGGCGACCCCGCGTCGGCGTCTTCCACATGTGACTCGGATCCATACTTGCAATAGCTGTGCGCAGCCTCGAAAACGTCCTTCTTCATGTTTCCGGCTAGCGTTTAAGGAAATGAAAGTCTCGACCAAGATTGCTGGTACCGGGTTTTCTTTCCGTTTCACTCGCTCAAACAAATCAAGAATGGCTATGTCAATGTTCCCGAGTACTCTGGGAAAGATCACCAAGCCATATATTCCTAAAGCGAATAAGTCCATTTTCTTTGCCTCGTCTGGATGTGTTGATATGATGTCCCGAATACTTTCCCATGCAAAGACTGTATTATCTCTTCGGATTTGAAAGAGGCCACTAACCCAATCGTCACTCATTCCCGCAAAGGTTTTGAGTTTAGCAGTGTAATTCTGATTCCTTGGAGGCTTCGCGTAGATCCAATCTTCCTGGATATTTCTTCGGTTAAGTAAAGCAGTGTATTCTTCTACCGTAGGCATCATGTCCTGCCCATTAAAGGTGAAGTAGCAAAAAGCCGGATTCCAGAACTGGACTATAGCTCGGAGTAGGGGCTGGTTAATCCGAATATATAATAGCTGCGCGATGTCTCCATAACTATCACTAAATAAGTCTTGTAGCCTTCGGTCCCATCTTTCCCAAATGCTTTGAAGATCCCACAAGTCATTCTGTTGGAGACTCACATAGGTGTATCCAGCTATTACGCGTTCGTTAGGCAGGCTGTTCCCTTGGATTTTCTGGTTGACCTCTGACCAATGTCTGACTGACAAATTAAGCTCTTTTTTCCTAAGACACCTTTTTTCCATGGTGAAGGACTTTCTGATCAGGCAAACCACTTGATCCAGTACCTTTATGTGATGCAAATGCAATGATGTATGAAAAAAGAACAAAAGCGAAAAGAAAACAAGTCAGTACCAGATAAAATTGATAAATATATAAATAAAATGACAAAATTAAACAGAAATAAACACACAAAACAACCCTATTTATCCCGTCTAAAACCTAAGGTTATCCGCATGGCTCTAACAGGGTGGGTTTCTATGTTCTCTACATGCAGTTTTGGTTCTAGGAGGTACCCGAACTGTCCTTGCTGTCCCCTACTAAGGGTAGCAAGGCCCCCGATCATCACCCATTATAGGCTCCTTTCAACCGGGTTCAATTCAGGGGGACCCATTCGCTTATGCCCGTATGAAGGAACGATATCCTTACGAAAGCATAAGGTACTCGAGCCCCGAAGGTACTTGCTAGGCCCATACGGGAGAACGATATCTCCACGAAAGCATTAGCGTTTTCCCCCACTTAAAAAGACGGGTTTATATGCCATATTTTAAATGCGTTAAAATAAACGCGTAATTATGACCGAATGTTAATTTAATAGTCACTTTAATCCGGAACTTCCAATATTAGTAAAGCGGTAATTATTTTAAAAGCTTGACTCTCATTTGTTGTTTTTTTTAAAAAAAAAACAAAAAAAAATTCCCCAGCGGAGTCGCCATATGTAGCGAAGGTCTCGCTAAATAAAAACGAGGATTTTTGAACGGTGTTTTTGAAAGGTGTTTGTGATATTTAAAAATATTTATTCCGCAGGGTTTACAAAAAACCTCATAAAAATGGAGTCGCCACCGGCCACTTAGGTAGGCCGGACACCACAAAACCAGAGATTCAAAAAGACAGGGTTCGGGAGTCGGTTACGGATGGGGAAGTATTAGCACCCCCACACCGCCCAAAAAATTGGTACTTTAATAATTACCGCTTTATTAATATTGGATTTTCCGGATCAGAGTGACGATTATTTTAAATTTCGGTCATAATTGCGAATATATTTTAAGGGTCCCGTTATCCGAGAATAAACGCCCAACCACTATCACTACGCTTGATACTGGCCCCGTTTACGCTCGGATAAAAGGACACCGCATTAACAATTTATATCTCGATATGCAATCTTAATGGCAAAAATATAAAACATGGTAAAATGTTTAAATGTAGTAAATATTGTCATAACAGAATATTAATTTAACATGAATGATATTTTAGACTAAAACATGTATATATATACATATTATTCTAAATAATAGATAAAACAATTATAATATGTCAAAAAAAACAAGGCAGGAACAAGTATATATATAGACGAATGTATATAAAAAAATGCATACTAGCAATAAAACATATTTCAACATATACGGGTCAACATATCGTATAAAAAGGGTAAATATACTAACATGTAGCTCTAAAAAAAAAAAGCACACATATAAAATACAAAACGCCATGTACGAACCAATTAAAACATAACATGCTTGATATGAATAACCAGACAAAAAACGAATATCATACTTGACACATATATACATATAAACATAAAACGAGTCATATACGGGAGACATAAAATAAAATAATATCAACATATACGATGATAATACGAACAATAATATTTACAAAGAAAACAGATCAAAATGAAAGGAAAACGAAAATCAAGTGGCGGAAATTAAAGAACAATAATATGTAATTTAGGGACGAAATTGCAAAATGACAAAACCTAAAAGGACCAGGATTGTAATTATACCAAGGGCAGACCCAAAGTGAAAAATTCAAAAACGCGGGATGGTTAAAGGCGTAATTTTACCATTCGAAATCGATTCGTGTAATTTAGTGACTAAATTGTGACTTTTTGAAAACTCGGGGACTGGGATCATGATTATACCATGCGGCAAGACAAAAATGAAAATATTGAAAACGCGGTGGGATTAAGTGTGTAATTTACCCATTTCAAAAATAATAATAACTATAAAAGGGCCATTTTTAGACCGAAACCCATTTTCCCTTTCTTTGTTTCATTTTTTCGGTTTTCAAAGTTTTTGTTCATTCGCTTTCTCTCAAATGTTCTTGAGAAACCCGAGAATCCGGCGGCCGGCCACCGATTCTCCGCCGCCGGCCGCCTCTAACCGCGCCGGTAGGCTCCCAAAATACACCAAAACATTCCCTTGTCGTCCTCAACATGAATCTGTGGTTGGATTGAGAGGATCCCCTTTATTTACCCTAGATCTAAGAAATACGAACCCAAAAATATATTTTTTTTTAGACCAAAACGAAACCACAAGGGGTCTTCCCTCCCCCTTTGTTCACCGGATCTGGCTTGTAGGAGCCGAAAGGCTTGTCACAGAGGAAGGAAGACCCATAGACAACGCCAGTAAAGACTTCTTTACTTGTTTCTTTTTTTATTTCTTTTTGTGTTTCAGATATGCATGCAAAGAAAATAGGTAAGAAAAGAGACAAAAAATACCACTGGATCGCCTTTTTGATTATCTTGACTAGTTACAAATTTTTTTGTTTTCACAAGCTCTCTGTTTTTTGTTACTACCCTCTCTGCTTTTTTTTTGCTAATCTTTTTTTTTTTTTGCTCGCTAAAAATTATCCCGTTAAACAACCTGTTTCATATATATCACCGCCTCTGTATTTTGGTTGCAACTTGTATCTTCTTTTCCGGATCGACATTTGCTTGTTGTCTTTGGCATAATCAACGCGCGGATCAATATCGGCGCGGTGGCGGTGTGGTCATTCGCGCAGAGGCCGACGCATTTTCGGCCGTTATATCGATCCGATCTAACGATCGAGATGGCTTGAAGAACGATCGGCCGGATGAAGCCTCGATCCGATGAGACGGCTTGAGATTTCGCCACGTGGAGCTCCGCAATCGAGAGTCGAAACGCGTGGATCTTACGCCGCGCGTGGGACATTAAAGCGTCCACGCGTGATCCACACGCGCGCAGCACTCGAACGCGGTCCATACGTGTGGAGCACGCGCGCTGGCGATATTTTCGACTTTGGTTGCATCGTGGCGTTGGATCGATCTTAATCCAACGCCCACGCTACCGCATTGTTGTAATTAAATGGGATTGATTTGGGCCAAACGGGCCTTGTAATTGAACTTGTAATTGGACGTAATTCCTATTTGTTTAATATATATTTAATTTTTCATTTTACCAAATTTCAATAGTATTAATAATAATAATAATAATAATTATAACAAAGAATACATGTATATACGAAAATGTCTACTTATATGATATAATCATTAATTAATATAATATTCTAGTATACGTACGTATAATCATACATATAATTAACATACCATCTATATACGCTTATACCCTAGATACATACGTGATATACATACACCCCTAATACGTATACATAGCTTATACATGCACACATCACCTTATATTAGTAACATTCATATAATAAATATACATGCAATATTAATATATTTATAAGTAAAAATGAGTGATTACATATAACTTATAGGTTATCCACAGTAACAGACTAATACATAAGAAATTATATTATGGGTCATTTCTGCCACGTGACCAACCAATAAAAATTATTCATCTCATTATTTTTTAATGTCATTTTTTTACAAGTGAATCTTCACCATATTTACTGTAAATTAATTTTAAAAATAGTTTTTACCAAATGAATATCCACTTGATAAAATATGACATGAAAAAAATAATAAAATAAATAATTTTTATTAGTTAATCTCATAAATTACGTGATAAAAATAACTGGTGATATAGTTTCTTCATGTTACCGGACCCGCACTTGATTTCCAAAATCACGTGGCTTGAATCTCTAAACTCAGAATTATATATAGGGTAAAGCACACAAATGGTAACTAAACTATCCCAAAAAATATAAAATGATCACCGAATTTTTAAAAGTTATATAATAAGCATTAAATTTTAGTTTTTGTTACAAACTAGTCACTGAATTGTTAACTGTAATTCATTGAATGACGCAATGGTTACGAAAATTTGAATAATAACACATTTAATCCTCCATATTTACACATTCAATCAATTTAGTCCTAATTTAACCATCATTCTTGATGTCTAAATTGATTAAATGTGTAAATATGGAGGATTAGATGTGTTGTTATACAAACTTTCGTAACTACCATGTCACCCAGTTAACAATTCAGTGACCATTTTGTAACAAAAACTAAAGTTTAATGTCTATTATATAACTTTTAAAAGTTATGACCATTTTATATTTTTTGGGATAGTTTAGTGACCGTTTGTGTCCTTTACCCTTTTACATATTATGAGTTATGATGGTTTCATCCTCTGCATTCCTTCAACAGAAGCAACATGTAGATGTGGATCCTGATTTTGTTATTGTCTTGGCTCCTCTCGATGATTATGGCGATCTGTTGAGCTCTACTCTTTGTATTTTCTGTATGTTTGTACGTTCATGCGTCTTGTTCATGTTCTTGTTTCTTTGGGTTCGAATTGGATCCATGTGTGTTTGTTTGTATTCTAATAAAATGTTGACCTAGCGTGTTCAAAAGAAATACTTGATGAAGTGACGTCGTTTGATTATGGTTCGAGTCCGTTCTATCTTCTTCGTCCCTGAACGAAACGATTTGATGGTAGATATTTAGTTGGTTAGTGATGATTTGGTTTGATGTCAGGAGTGCGGAGAAAATAGGCTCTTAGAATGGTGAGTTTATGATGAATTTATTTTTTTAATAATTTTAAGGTGATTATAAAATAATATTTATTTATAATTTTTTAATTATTTGATAAGATATAACATTTTACAACCAAGACTCGAACTCGAGCCTTTTAAAATAAACCTTATCTTTTTTTTATTGTGATCACTTGTTGAATTCTTGATAAATTTATTTCTAATATTTGATCACTAAACATCATGGTTAGCACTTGGTGAAGTTGTGACATGCTTCAAATATTTTTGGCTAAAGGGCGTAAAAAGTCTTGAATTTTGGAAAGCTAAAAGAATCAATTAAGCTCCGGAGTTTTTTTTTTGCACCCAATTAAATCATTGAATCAATTAAGTCTTTGAACAAAGAAACTGAATCAATTATTCTCTTTGACCAATTTCGACCATTAAATATTGACAATTTTTTGGAGTTTTTGGTGCGGTGCGTCGTGTCGTGTTACAGAATTTCAGCTTGACATTTTCAGTTTTTTTTTATTTTGTAAAATTTATAAAAAAATATTTTTTTTGAAAAAAATTGTAAATGCAACATTATAGAAACTGAAGTATATAATGTGACAGTAATATCTAAAGAAAAAACTGTCCAAATTTAATGGTCCAAATTAGTCAAAAAGCTAAATTGATTTAATTTCTTAATTCAAAAGCTTAATCGATCAATTTCATAGTTCAAGAGCTTATTAAGTGCAAAACATACGAGCTTAATTGATTTTTCCCCAAAAAATCCAAGAACTTCTTACACTCTTGAGCGAATATCTTCTAATTTCTTAGAAATCTATAATGTTCCTCATGTGTATTTGTGTTTATACTTTTTTGAGTTTGGGTATGAATATAGTTTAAGGTTTACTTTTTTTATTAAATATGAATATTTTACATTCTCATAACGGCATTCGAACACATATAGTATAGGACAATATAAGTATTTTTAGTCACTAGGTCAATTAATGAATCTTTAATTTAAAGTTTATTAATTATTTTTTTCCATTTTGATAAACCTTTCGCCTCTGTTAGTCTTTAGAAGGTCCCCCCGCGGCGAAAAGTGGATATATTTTCGAAGAAGGCAACTCTGTTGTAAATCCATTTAATATAGATTTTACATAAGAATTTTCAATTGAATCTGTGAAGAGTTTTTAGATCCCTAAACCAATATATTTTATTGCTTTTCTCATCTTATTTTCAGTATGAGGTTACAACAGAGAAGCATAAGAAAATGATGCACGAATACGGAGCTTGCTTAACAATAGCATGTGTAGGGACTCTTAATCAGTGGCCAAATCTTTCTATTTGCAATACTGAACTTTTTCTCTGTTTACCACATTAATATAATGAATCTTAATCATTGCGATAAACTGCAGACTCTCATTGTCTAGAAAATTAATTAGGGTTTAGTATTCAATCGAGTTGAGTACAAAATTAAATTAATCGAGTTGACGAATCAATTTTATAACTCAAATTTTATTTGAATTTTTTTAGTCAAGTTGTTTGAGTTTTTATTTTAATTTAGTTATAAATATCTATAATGTTATGTGACTAATTTGTTTCAATCTAAACATATTTCTATAACTATATGTGATATACGTATATGTATTTATGGGTGGAAAAAATTCGACTCAACGCGAAAAAAACCCGACTCGACTCAAAAAAAATTTAAAATAAAGTTTGAGTTATAAAATGAAAATTTGAGTAACTCAAAATTTTTAGCAATTAGTTGATCAGTTTTAAAGTTTGAGTCGAGTCTATTAATTATGTCTGATATATTATGCATATCACATGTAAAAATATGAAGAAATATATATGTATATCGCATATGGATATAGAAAGCCATTTAAATTAGAATCAATATTTATCATAACATTATAAATAATTACAATTAAATTTGTACAGAAACTCAAAAACTCGTCTCGAATTTCATAAATTTAACTCGATTTAAAAAAAATTCAAAGAAAATTTGAATCGTGAAATAGGTCTCATAAACTCGAATAATGCGGAATTTTTTTACTCGACTCGATCAAACACTTAGCCCTATATGCATTCGTATTTTTTCAAATACGGTATACATATATCAAACAGAATTGAGAGACTTGAATTGAACTACAATTTTTGAGTTATTCGTCTCATTTTATAACTTAAAATTTATTTTAAAAAATTTTAATTACGTCGGGCTTATTAAATTATGATTCTAGTCGAAATTTTGTACATAGAGTCGAGTAAATCTAGTTTTACTCACCCTTAAAATTAATCACTCGCCCATCTTATGATTTCAGAGTGATTAATAATTAATCCAAAAAATCAGGCTTCTTCTCTTGGTAATGTAATTTATTGATTTGTGAATAGTCTACGTCTGCATCTAATTAATATTGTATACTGGTAACCAATCAGAGTTACTGGAAGTCACATTAATGATGCATTTAATTATTGTTATAATTATTAATTGCCGACAAATTATTCCTTAAGTCACCATCCCTAAGGACCGTAACTATGGGCTGATGCCCCTTTTTATATTAACAACTGGTTGGTATGTGAAAAAGTAATTTTTGATTTTTTTACATTTATAATCGTTTGCATAAAAAACATGTATTCAAAATCTACTAATTAATTTAATAACTAAAGATATTTATATTGTCTCATCTTATATGAGTTCGAATCTCAATATGAGAAAGTAATATTTTCTATTTAATAAAAAAATAAAACATATCTTTTATATTAATATTATGTTAGTGTATCTTAGATAATCTTACTATCTAGCGGTTAAATAGTATTAACATAAGGAACGAAATTATGATTGGAGAACAAAATTTAAATATTAAAAAGTAAGATGGACAAATTTATAATTAATCTATTTTTAATTAATAAACAAAACAAAAAAGATAATTTATTGTGTAGAGGAGGCAGAAGCCTCTCCCAAGGCCCACATGCGTCCGCCTCTGATTAGCACCCATTTATATAGGGTTTAAACCCTACCACCTCCCTGGATTATAAAAAAGTGTTGTGTTAGTGTATTTTTAATTTAATTTATTGTCATTTTTAATTTAATCGTTGGTATCTAATTAAATGATCGAGTAATTTAAAATTAAGTATGTTAAAGTCCATTATAAAATAACTTCAATTTAATTTTATATATTCACATTATTAAAATTTGAACTCGTTTTTACTTAAAAATCCTCGTCTAATATCATATAAAGATTTCCCCAAATTTACGTGAGCTAGATTCTTCCGTGCGGAGCATTGCTAAGTAAACAAAGATAATAATAATAATAATAATAATAATAATAATAATAGTAATAGTAATAATTGTTAACCTAACAAGCTGCACATTTCACTAGAAAATCATAATTAATTACAATAAATCTCTATAATAAAAATAACTAAAACATATTGTAAAATTGCACTACCATGACCATCTCTGTTTAACAATATTAGATAGCAAATCAAAGGGGGGGGGGGGAGAGTTGCATGTGCGGTTGGTGATCGCACCGTCTCACCGAAAACAATTGCATGTGCAGACTTTGATCCTTGTAAAAAAAAAACCCCTCAAAATATGCTTTCATGGCCCTTGCCTTTCTACTCCAAGTCAACATCGCATCGCTCCCCAAAACGTTTTCCCTTTAATTCTTATATAAACCCCTTTCTCCCGTCCCTATGTCACAAGCCATCTAGCATTAAACACACCACTCGCTTTCTGTCACTCTTTCTTCACAATGGCAAAGTCATCCTTTTCTGCAGCTGCCCTTGTGCTCTTTGTTTTCGGTTTCTACCTGCGAGGAGTCTTCGGAGACTATGGAGGAGGATGGCAAGGTGGACATGCAACATTCTATGGTGGCGGTGATGCTTCTGGCACAATGGGTAAGTTTAAATGGTTTGTATACGTGACATTCAAGTTTTATTTTGGTTGACAGTTTCTCATCCTCAGGAGGTGCTTGTGGATATGGCAACTTATATGGCCAAGGCTATGGGACTAACACTGCAGCACTTAGCACTGCATTGTTCAACAATGGATTGAGCTGCGGTTCCTGCTACGAAATGAGGTGTGCCGGTGACCCCAAATGGTGCCTGCCCGGAATCATTACCGTGACGGCAACCAACTTCTGCCCCCCTAATTTTGCTTTGTCCAATGACAATGGTGGGTGGTGCAATCCTCCTCTCCAACACTTTGACATGGCCGAGCCGGCCTTCTTGAAAATAGCTCAATACCACGCTGGAATTGTCCCCATTTCATTCAGAAGGTAAAGTTTAATGAGACTAGCTATGTTGTGTAGTAAAATATTGATTGAGCTCATCTCATAGTACATTTATGTGATTAAAAAAACAGAGTCCCATGTATGAAGAAAGGAGGAATCAGATTCACAATCAATGGCCACTCTTACTTCAACTTGGTCCTAATCACAAACGTTGGTGGTGCCGGAGATGTCCATTCGGTGTCGATCAAGGGCTCTAAAACTGGATGGCAAGCAATGTCAAGGAACTGGGGCCAGAACTGGCAGAGCAACACCTACCTCAACGGCCAGAGTCTGTCGTTCCAAGTAACCACAAGCGATGGCAAGACTCTTACAAGCAACAACGTAGTTCCGGGGAATTGGCAATTCGGACAAACATTCGAGGGTAGTCAGTTTTAAGAGTTTCAGCATGTAATAGCCATTGTTAGAGCCAATGGCGGATCCTGGAGTAAAAGTTTGGGGGGGGCCAACTTAAATTTTTTTTAAAAAAATTGTAGGATTGAACAAAAAATTTCAAAAAACAATTTGAAGGTTTAACTAAAATTTTAATAATTTTAAGAGATTTAACAAAAAAATTAAAAAATTTGAGAGAAAATTTAATTAAAAATATTTAAATTTTTGAAGTTTAATATAAATTTTTAAAAATTTTGAGGATTGAAATTTTTAAAAATTTTAAAAACAAAATTTGAGTTTTTCAAAATTTAGAGGGCCGTGGCCCCACCAGTCCCTTCAAGCTCCCGCCACTGGTTAGAGAGGTTCGGTCCCAAGTGGCTGTCTATTGCTGAGGTGGTTTATTTGGCACCCGCTAGGCCTACATGTATTTTTACTTTCATTGAAGGTTGTGTGAGCTATAGTTTTAAGTCTCAAAACACGACCCATAATCATGCTTAGGTCTCTTACCACCATCTTTTCCGACTCTCCGTCCGGTATCCCAATATACATCAACGGTAATCATGAATGAATATTTCTTCACTTAATTCCGAAGTTACCTTATAGTTTAATGTTCTGTTTATAGATCCCTAATTGGCGGCTCCTTTTTCATTTATTTGTTTGTTTGTTTAATTTTACTAGTTATGGAAGAACGCGAATCGACTCTAGCATAACCATTTAAGAATATGGCTACAGCCAATCAATATCTTGGGACTCAGTACCGAATTTGGTTTTCTATATAAAAAAAAAAAACAAATCATGGAAAACATGGACAGAGTAAAGACGGAATTTTAAAATATTTTCACAAAATTGTGACCTTTTACCAACGGTTTCCTTGCCCTGATTCCGTAGTTTCAATGGCCTAATTATACAATTCCTCAATCTCATCTAGTGTAAAGCAACATATTGGAGTTTTCCAAACTATGATACTGCCATTACTAACATTCTAGTATCATCGTGTCCGTATTGTGTCGTGTCGGTACTTCCTATTTCACCACTCGAGTAAAATTATTTTCCTTTTCATATTAAAGGTTGATACCTGAAGTTTATTCCAATGCCAAAACTTCCCAACAGTTTAGCAAATGCTACTTTTTTTCCATTTCATACTGTTTGCAAAAGAGAAACAGATAGGATCAACTAGGAAATATGACTTGTATGTCAGCCAATAGTAATAACAAATAACAATTGCAGGCTTACTTACCTCAAAGAAACACGACTCCTTTGAATGATTAATGGAAGGCACTCATTTTCCAGAGAGAATAATTCTAGACAATAAGTAAATTACAGTGGCAATGGCAACTTTTTCCATTCGACTTTACAAAAAGCCATCCCTCCTGTCTTGTTCCTCAGCTTCCTTGTTAGCAACTTGAACAGATTTGAACCAAAGAAATGCCTGAACATTCAAAATCAGATTATCACAACAATTGGTTAGACTGAGTTCATAAATTTCGATCCATACATTCCATGAGTGTTTTTATCAATCACTTCGAAAATGGGGTTTGTCACCAAAATCAATGAAAGCTCTACTAGGTTACAACACTAACATATAGCCCATTGGACTCATCCGAGCTGCATGCATCATGGTTTAGTTTATTAGCAGTGAAATGCTTCACTCTTCCAAACTAATCAAAATATTGGTATGAGAAGATGAACGCAATGTAATTAGCAACAAATTATTGATTAACATGTGGTAGTTCGAGGCCATGTTATCATGAATTCAGATGAACGCATATTGGTATTCTTAAAGGTTGTGGGATCGAGAAGATTCAGATGTTTAATGTTCTACTCGAATGAATGAAGTATAAAGAATTGGAGGGTTAATGGTAGACTTACAATTACAACAACATGTAGCAGTTCCTAAATCACCTTTTCTTTTAATTCAATTCCTAAAATCAAAATGAATTACAATTCCTCATTCAAAATGTTGATCTCAAATGAGGTAGGGGAAACTCACCGAAGTGGGGATTCCAGTAAATGCAAAGAAACCAAGCAAGGGCGCGTAGAAAATGGTGTCTGAGTTCAAAACTCCAAAAACAGGCCTTTGGTTGATATACTCGAAAACAGAACCAATCTGCAGGGTAAAGAGCTAAAGATTTAGCCATCTTAATTTAGAGGGTCTCACACCATTACAGAGTAAGAATAGGAAATATACCGCAGCAATGGCAGTTATCGCCGAGGCAAGTAAGTAAACAAAGAAGGGAACCTCAAAACTTTGCTGTGCTGTGGAACCCTTCCCTCCTTCATCTTGAGCCCAAGGAGGAGGCTCGTCCGAATCGGGTCTCGCCCAAGAAGGGAGACTTTCTTCAGACTTGCCGGACTCGGCAGAACCTTCAGTTGCATTTAACACAAGAGACCTACGAGATAACCTTTTGTTTTGATAAAAATGAAAACGTCCATTGGCAGGTTGATTCGGAATCATGTTTCTAACACCCCAAAAACCGGAGACTAAAGTTGGATTGCATGGAGACAGTAAGGTTGCAACCACCATATCTTCCACTTTAATCCTTGTTTAATTTTTGCTTCTGGGGACAAACATATAGTGATGTTAACAACATAAACATAATTAATAGATCTGTTTTAAAGAGGTAATAATTAATAGACAAAACACACTTAAATAGCGGCGGCTTGGCAGTGTCCCGACCACTATTTCACTGTAGCGACGCCTTATACAACCGCTAAAGACCTCAAAAGCGGGGTGAGTCACATCAATAGCAGCGGACAACTCAAATACGGATGGAAAACAGAAAATCAAATATAGCAGAGGTAGAGAGCAGATAGCTCAAAATCTCTCACAGGACTGAAGTAAAAATCAACGTTCACGTTAAGTTTAGGATTTCAAAAATTACCTTGTTTGATTCCCTGATCTGCCGGAAACTTTAAGGCAAGGGGAGGCTTGGGTCAGGGACGGAAGGAGGAGGTAAAATAACAGCAAATTTTTAAGGAAACAAATAAAGGGATAAAATAGGCGGGGATGTGTTGTGTTGTGTTGTGTTGTGTTGTGTTGAGTTGAGTGGGTGGGTGGGGAATTTTCAAAGGAAATTTTAGAAAAGATTTAAGAAAGTATTTAAAATTATTAAGAATAAGGTCCACCACTTTTTATTTTTTTCAATTTGGTACTTAATATTTCAATGGGTATAAATGCTTTTTAAAGTACCGTCATCCAAATAATTCTTATATCTTAAATCTTTCATTTATTTTATAATATTTCTACAAAAACTTTTAAAGTTTTTCACGAAAATCTCATTTTCTCTTTTCCTTCTTGAACGAGTATTTACACAAACATTCATTTCAGTTGATGGAAGTTGAGTTTTGAGGCCATTATCTCGCGTCTTGAATGCTTATTCAGGCTTTTAAATTGATCTTTTAACTAACATTTTTAAAGTATGAATGTCTTCTTTAAGCTTAAGCTTGTTTTTGGAGTTTTAATGGTGAAACTCAAATTATGAGCTCTTTAGTTGGTTTGAAACATCTTTTTAGGTTGAATTTGTGTTAAGAATAGAGTTAGAATTGAAAGGTTAGTGATTGAAAAGTTGAAACAAATATCATGAAAAAACATATGTTAATTCGTGAAATTCATGAATTTATGAGTTGACAATTGTCTTGAAGCTTTAATTACATCTTTTAAATTGATGATCAAGAAGTATAATCATAGGTGATTCAGAGGTTTGGTTTAAGCTTTAATCAATAAGAATGAAAGTGTATAATCAAGAAGTGTAACCCTTTAAACCCTTCCTGCTATATTTTCACTCAATTTCTAATGGTAATTAAGTTGAGTTTTATTGTAATTCTAGTGGTTGAAGATTACTTGGTAATTGGGATTTACTTTAATGAGTAAATGTCTATTTTAGGTAGAGATCTTATCGAATAAGGTTTTTTGGTGACCAAGTATTTGGGTCTATAAATATAGACTAGGTTTAACATTTTGAATTATGAAAGAATGAGAGAACAAGAGGGGATCTAGAGATATGTAATCACTTTTAGGTTCTCTACAACTATTGTGCCTACGTTGTACAGATGAGTATTGTAGGGATGTTGGGAATAGTGTTTTGGCTCCACCGAGTCATGGGATTTGTACACCGGGTTTTGGGATTACATGGGTTATCATGTATTTGTACTCTTCGGGTTCTCTGCATTATTAGTGGATTGTTCGTTTCTCTAGTCTGTGGAGGCAGGCTATGCTGAACCATGTTAAATCTTGTCTCTTGTGCATGTCTTGGTCTATGTCGTTATCGCTTTGGTTATTTTGCCGCATAACAAATTCCTAATAAATGGTATCATGAGCTATGGTTCGAGCTGCGCGATTGTGGAGGAATTTTTATTGCGGATTTTGCGGTGCGATGTTGGAGACATGCCAGAGGAGTATTATTGCAACGAGCTTTCAGTTGCAGGGGGAGTAATTCTCAATATTCAACTGTGCTTCAACGGATACTACGTAAGAATTGGAGTTGTTGAAGACTTGGCGGCGGTGCTTCAACGGATATTTGGCTTACGTAAAAATTAAAGTTGTCGAAGACTTGAAGACCAATGCTCGAATAGAATTTGTGTCAAGGGGGAGATTTGTTATATTTTGACTTAAATTCTAATGGGTAATTAAGTTGAATTTTATTGTAATTCTAGTGGTTGAAGATTACTTGGTAATTAGGATTTACTTTAATGAGTAAATATCTATTTTAGGTAGAGATCTTATTGAATAAGGTTTCTTGGTGACCAAGTATTTGGGTCTATAAATATAGACTATGTTTAACCTTTTGAATTATGAGAGAACAAGATAGAGGAATTGCTCTAGAGAGATGTAACCACTTTTAGGTTCTCTACAACTATTGTGCCTCCGTTGTAGAGATGAGTATTGTAGGGATGTTGGGAAGAGTGTTTTGGTCCCACCGGGTCATGAGATTTGTACACCAGGTTTTGGGATTACATGGGTTACCATGTATTTGTACTCTTCGGGTTCTCTGCGTTATTAGTGGATTGTTTGTTTCTCTCGTCCGTGGAGGTAGGCTATGCTGAACCACGTTAAATCTTGTCTCTTGTGCATGTCTTGGTCTATGTCGTTATCGCTTTGGTTATTTTGCCACATAACAAATTCCTAACACTTCTCATACTAATTTGGCATATTATTTTAATAAAAAAATGAAAAATAACGTGACACATCATCATTTTCTAACAGAATGTAACGGGAAGGTCTAAAATGAAAGCAAAATAAAAGTTGGGTGATCCTAATGAAAATTTTAAAAAAATGATGAATAAAATAAAAACGTCCTAAAGTTCAGTGGCTATTTATATAGTTTACCTAAATTTTCATACTTTCTAAAATATTTTAAAATATTTGAGTAATTATTTTTAGACAATAAACATCATTAAAAAGGTTAGCAATAGGATTAAAGTTGAATTTCTCTTAGAATCCTTGTCTAAATAATAAAATATTTTATGAGGATTGGGCCTTTTGTGATAAGAAATAGTAAATGCTCTTTTTACAATTTGAAGAAAGACATAACTGGAATTGTAAAAAAATAAACAAAATATTTTATTTATCATCAATCAGTACGTTAGATTTAAGGTTGAAAGTTTGAATTTTTATGTTTAATGAAATAATTGGATTAGAAGAATTGCTCTCTAATAAACCATTGTAATATCTTTATCTAAATGAATCAGCCAATAAATTGAACACTAATAATTATTAAAAAGTTATTTTAATAAACTGTGTGTGTATGTATTTCCCTTTCAAAAAATGTGTGTGTATTTAGAATCATTCTAAAACAACAAATATCGTTACATTTTAGTAAGTGTTATTTTAATGTTTAACCTTATTCTGGTTCCACATGGTCATTATATATTTTCTAGAAATGAATTTATTTCTTTTCATTCAATATTTATCTTATACGTGAACGCAACGAATGACTTCAGTGAAAAAATAAGATAATATTTTATTTTAGTAAACTTGAATAGGCATCTGTTTGCGCAAGGTGTGTAGTATTTATTAAAATATTAAAAAAATATGAACAAATACTATCATGTAATCAACCGATATGTTCAAAAAGAAAAATATTGATCTTACATGTTAAAGGCCATCGGCTTATAACTATTTCTGTTTTTTTTTTTTTGTTGATTACAAATTTTTATAGGGTAAAATACCTATTTAGTACTCCACCTATGCTCGGGTTTCTATTTGTGTACCCAATTTTTTGGTAAAATGGTATCTAACATTACGTTTCTTTTCTATTTTGGTACTTATGCCATTTAAAATTAACGGGAATGGTGATGTACCTTGGTTTAATACCAATTTTAGTCTAAAAACTTATACAATCTATCAATTTAGTCTAAAATCCTATCAATTTAACCATCATTTCAAATTTTTGGATTAAAAGTGTGAATTTCTCATTTTTCTTCTTATTCCCCTCAAAACATATTGTGTAAATTACACAAAGAATCACTGAAACTTTACTCTTAAATATGTTTTGGTCATTGAAGTTTCAAAACATTCAATTTGCTCACTTAAGTTTAGACATTGAATGTCTTTGGTCACTAAAGCTTAGACATTGAATGTTTTTGGTCACTCTTAAACCCCATTTGGTCATAGATGATGGTGTTCAGTCTCAAATTTCACCAGTAACTTTGTCTCGCCTCCTTGAGTTTGAATTCGACCTTTATTTTTTGTCGAAAAGTGCTCTGAAGTTCACGAATTGGCTAAAAACTTATAGTTTATCTCTGGTCGATCTCCCCCTCTGCCGTTGGATTGAGCTCGTTTCTCAGTATGTTGCTTCTCTTGTACCGATGAAGTTTTTCACCGCTCGACTCTTGGAGAAGTTCCTTCGTTCGCCGGTAAGTAGACGCCGTCAAAAAGTTTAACGGAGGAGTGACCAAAAAGT
Source organism: Hibiscus mutabilis (assembly GCA_019671005.1). NCBI lineage: Eukaryota > Viridiplantae > Streptophyta > Magnoliopsida > Malvales > Malvaceae > Hibiscus > Hibiscus mutabilis. The sequence continues at coordinate 39,108,381 of CM033751.1, read as the reverse complement.
TCAATGTCTGAACTTCAGTGAGTAAATTAAACATTTTAAAACTTTAGTGACCAAAATATGTTTGAAAGTAAAGTTGAATGATGATAGAGGTAATTTATCCAAACAAATTTCTCATTTTTCTTCTACTTTGAAGGGTAAACAACAAAATGGATCACTCAATTATGGGTAAGATTACATTTGGATCACACAATTACTAAAAGTTACATTTGGATTACTGAATTATGGGTAAAGTTACATTTGGGTCACTCAAAATATGGGTAAGGTTACATTTGGATCACCCTCCGTATTTAAAAAATATCAATTTAGTCATTTTTTCTTAATTAATGAAAACCTTTGTCACGTACTTTTCTACAAAAATTAATAGTTTAGTTATTGCTATCACGTAAGTTATTGAATTTTTATTATAAAACAAATTTTAAGTTTCTGCAAGTCTATTTTATAATAAAAATTTATTGCAAAAAATATACTTTTTAATGAAAATATAGACTTGTAGAGGACTTAAGAAATCTGTTTTATAATAAAATTGACTAAATTGATATATTTTTAACATGAAGAGTTAAATTTATTGAATTTAGACTAAATTGATCAAATATAAAATCTTTGAGGGTTAAAACTATCCTTATACCCAATTAAAAGGCATCATTTAACGGTTGGATGACTCGAATGTAACCATAATATTAATTGAGTGACCCAAATGTAACTTTTAATAATTGAGTGACCCAAACTGTAACTTATTCATAATTGAATGACCTCCGTTGTAGTTTACCTTACTTTGAATGAGTAATGTTCTTTCAATTTGGGTAAACTACAACGTAGGTCACTCAATTATGGGTAAAGTAACAATTAAGTCACACAAATTTCAAAAGTTACATTTGGGTCACCCAATTATTAAAGTTTACATTTGGATTACTCAATTATGGGTAAGGTTACATTTGGGTCACCCTTCATATTTAAAATATATATCAAGTTGTGTATTAGATTAATTAATGATTTAAAAAGAAGTATTCTAGTGTTAACGAGAGTATATAAGTGATTTGGAAGAAAAATGACTAAATTGATATGTTTTTTTAAATATAAAGGGTGATCCAAATGTAACCTTACCCATAGTTGAGTGGCTCCAATATAACCTTTATTAATTGGGTAACCCAAATGTAATATTACTCATAATTGAAAGACCTAAATATAACTTTTAATAATTAGGTGTCTTAAATTTAATATTACATATAATTGAGTAACCTTCGTTATAGTTTACCCTTTCAATTTCAACAACACCCCAACAACGTGAATTTCGGTGCCAGAAATAACTGCGAAGTTTTTGAATATCAGATAGATATCTGCGAAGATAAATATAAGGGTAAACTACATCAGTAGTCACCAAACTATGATTTTTTTTTTGTCACCGAATTATTTTTTAGCAAAAACATCACTAACGTTATGTTTCCTTCTTATTTTGGTCACCGACTGTTAAAAATTTTATTTTTTTTAATTTTCTATGTTATTTATTCTCTCTCATCGTAAGCAATATATGTTATTTTATAATATTTTTATTTAAATTAACAGGATGATGACACGTGCCACTGCCTATTAGTGAAATAAAAGGAATGAAAAATCAACCCCTTTATGCAGCCAGAGAGATTCAACTAATAGGCAGTTACATGTGTCATCATCCTATTAGGCAGTTACACGTGTCACCATCCTGTTAGTTTAAATAAAAATATTATAAAATAACATATATTACTTACGAGGAGATAGAAGAAATGACATGAAAAATTAAAAAAATAAAATAACAGCTGGTGACCAAAATAGGAAGGAAACATAACGTTAATGATGTTTTTGCCAAAAAAATAGTTCGGTGACCAAAATAGGAAGGAAACATAATGTTAGTGATGCTTTTGCTAAAAAAATAGTTCGATGACTAAAATAAGAAAAAAAACATAATTCGGTGACTACTGGTGTAGTTTACCCTAAATATAAAAAGATAGTTGTATAAATACAGAAGAGGAGGACATCTAGAGATTTTTAACATAAATCAAACAAATCCACGTCAAAATAAAAAATTTATTAAATGGACTCGGCTAATTATATCATTTATAATTTCAACTAATAAAATTTATCAATTTTATTTTAACTTTTAAATAATTACTTACTTTATTTATATATAAAAAATAAGTGAAAATCACTTTAAAAAATAAAATAATTGGACCGTATTAATTGAGATAGCGAATGACCCGAGAGCCGGATCCATATAATAAATTTTCGTCAAAATGAGAAACAGCGTGAGAGCTGTAAGTTATATGTGAAGTGTGCACGAAGCCGTGGACTAAAGGTGTTTTCTTTTTTCTTCCTTCTTCAACCTCTCTGTATTGCTTCAAATTTCTCAATTACTCGCAGGCTTGAAAGTCTCTATTTCTTCTCTTATTTTCACTTTCTCTTAGATTCATTTTATCTTTTTTGTTAAAAAAAATCATCTTATCTTTTTATTTTGATTATTTGATCGGGTAAAGCAAGAGATGGGAGATTGCCCATTTCTTTTTTCAGATAAAAATTTGTAAGAAAACAGGATCGGATATGGCACGTTGATCTATCTTTTTTTTCTTCCTATTTTTGATTGTAAAATATATAAACTGTTGATCGAAAGCAAGGCCATTCAACTGTTTCCTCTATTATTTCCAAATTATCTTCAGGTTAGCGTTGATTTATTTTTTTCTTTTATTTTGGAATATATATTTTAAAATTAATTACTTTACCGCATGATCTAATCTGGGTATTTCTAAATCATTATTTTCTTTCCTAACATTAATGATGATAATTATTTTATGTTAACTTGATGAAGTAATTATAAACTCTAAGAATCCAAAAGAAAGAGGGGAAGAGCAAGAAAAATGAGAAGTTTATACTTTTAATTAAAAAAACTTAAAATAGTGTTTAAATTTATAGAATTTTATAATAAATTGATAGATTGGATAAATTTTTAGACTGAAATTATTATTAAACTTAGTGATATCACCTTTTATGTTAATTTTAAACTATTGAAGTACCAAAATAAAAATGAGTTATAACATTAGTTATCATTTTACAAGAAAAATTAGTCGAATTATTCACTTGTCCCATAAAACTAGTTTTTTTTTTTTTTTGTATTTTAAAATTATTCCACTTCTCACATAATCTTCAGTAGAAACCCTAGTCCTTCCCAAAACATCTTTAAACCCTCTTTACCTTCATCAACAATTCGTGGAATCTCTGGCTTTTCAGCAGTGGCATATGCAACTGCTGGAGAAGATGGCCAGTTCAAGTTGTCTGAGACCGGTGTGCTTAAAATCAAGAGGGGAGACATTACTCAGTGGTTTGTTGACGGCTCCTCCGATGCTATTGTCAGTCCCTTCTCTATAATCTTTTAATTTGTTTATGGAATTAGTGACCCTAAAATTTCTATTTAATTTTGGTTATTAACGTTGAGGGGAAATAGAAGGATTATTGAGTGTGGAAATGCGTTGATCATTATATTTCTTTCATGGGTTTTTATGTACATTGATTAAAGTTGAGCATTGTGATATTAGTGATGACTGTGATAATCATCTGTAGGTCAATCCAGCAAATCCGAGAATGCTTGGAGGTGGCGGCGCGGATGGAGGTATTCTACCTTGGAAAATCTTCTTTTCCTGATTTTGGACCTTATTAATGTGCTAGGAAAATGAACTTATATTGACCGTTGATGAATTTTACTAGCCATACATAGTGCTGCTGGCCCAGAACTTCGAGAAGCATGCTTTAAGGTCCCGGAAGTTCGACCTGGTGTTCGCTGTCCCACCGGTGAAGCAAGGATTACCCCGTAAGTTCTTCGTAATTAGACAGTGTGTACTGCTGATTCATCCGAAATTGCACGTTAACATACTACATGTTGACTGCTGAGATTATGCAGAGGATTTAAACTGCCTGCGTCTCATGTGATTCACACTGTTGGACCGATTTATTATACTGACAAGGACCCTAAAGGCTCACTGAGAAATGCATACAAGTATGCTGTGATGTTTCCTTTCCCACCACTCTATTTATAGTTAAGTTTATCATTCTCAATAAGACCTCTTGAAATTGTTGCAGAAATTGCTTGAGTGTGGCTAAAAAGAACAACATTCAATACATCGCTTTTCCTTCCATATCTTGCGGTGTATATGGGTAAGTAATGCTAAGAAACCACCAAAGGCTTTCTTATCGTCTCCCTTTTCCCTCTCTTTTTTTAACCCTTCGATCTGGAAAGTTGAGAAAACTGTGAGATTTACGTGATCAAGTACAAAATCTTAGTCTTTACTGTCGTATTAAAAATCTTTTGGAAACTAGACGAGCACGCGATTCTGTTGAAACTTGGCTAAATTGCATCTGGTTTTTTTGTTTCTTCCTTCTGTGATGATATTATGTGTTAAGGACTGGTTTTCAATTGATGATGCTTGGATTCTTGGGTAATTTGTGTAAATTTCTGGATTGAACTTTGACCATGAGCACGTATTCATAGACATAATAGAAATCTCTTGTTCATGCAAGAGCATTCTCTTCTGTTAAATTCTGTCATTTAATCCTTGTGTAAACGTTTGTTTTCTTTCAAAAAAAAAAAAATTCTGGGTTTATTTATTTGCTAGCTTAGGCGTTTGTAGTAAACGTTTGATCAGTTTATATTTAATTTCTTTATTTCAATTCTGAAACTTTTCCAGATATCCTTATGAGGAAGCAGCTACAGTTGCTTTACCTACTATCAAAGAATTTGCCGATGGTATTAAAGAGGTAAATTATCTTTTTAGTCTGCTTCAAGATTACCATCCAAGGTTTCTTTTAATTGTCGATTGATTCCCTTTAAATCCCATTTTCCTTTATTACTTCTATGTTACTCAAACTCAGGTGTGAGTATCATATACGAGCACGAGTACTTTAAGAAAAATGATGAATCGTAGCAACATAGGTTCACTTATTTGCCTACAAAGACATGGAAAGAATGCTTTCGTTTCTTCCCCTTTTTTGTCATTGCATGATATATAATTCTATATAGTCCGGATAGTAGACGAATTTGCGAGTGACACTCACTCAAGTTGCTGTTTGCAGGTGCACTTTGTTCTATTTGACGGCAACGCCTATGATGTTTGGTTGAGCAAAGCAAAGGAATTGCTCCAGGTTTAGTTCATGCTAGGAACTAGAATTGAGCTTCTTCGTACTTGAGGGTGCACTTGGTAATAAATGTATCTGAAGTGGCTTGAACCAATTATTTTCTTTTGGATTATGTCCTGCGAGGGTCCAGACTTTAGAAGCATAAACGCCATTGTGCTTCATCTGGACATAGCAAATGTTTGATGCAGTTTTGAAGTAGTAATACGGTTGCCGAGACGCGCTAACAACCTAGACTTTTTATTTAACCTGGGGCAATTATATCAAATTTAGAATGAATTAACGTATATTGTCTGATGCATAATCAGAATCAATCAGTATAGTAACGAGCAATGATGGTACTCGAACTTAAGGACCTCGGCCGTTCTATTAAGTCGGGACCTCATTGGTTACATAACAAATTTTTTAATTTTTAAATTTAGGCAAAATAATGTTGGGAACCATACTATGTCTCTTGATGGAGTGAACTCATTGGTAGCCAACAACAATTTCGTATTCGACGTTCAATGTTTAGCTGACACGACATTCGTTGGTTTTAAGGCTACAGTAGGTTGAGGAAAATGGTCGGCTTAGTCCGATGATTAAAGGGGAGGGCTTGAGACAATGGCCTCTCTTTGTGGTTTTGGGATTGTAGGGATTTGAGAATTATTTTAGATTTTTTTTAAAATTTTAAGATTAAAAAAAAATAAATTATTAAAATAAAAATTAATTAGAATAAATTATAAATTAAAACTTACCACGTGTTATATTTTAGTTGGTTAATAAATTTTGAGTTAATTGCACCACACGTCTTCAAAGTATGACACTCATTTTAAATTAGTCCCCAAGCTTTAAAACATTTTAATTTTATCCTCAAACTATGACCATTCTAAATTGGTCCCCAAACTTTTAAACACTTCAGTTTCATCCTCAAACTTTGACTCTCATTCTAAATTGGTCCTTAGACTTTTTGAACATTCTAATTTAATCCCCAAATTATCAATATATGCTAATCATATCTTATGTTAATAAAACCGTTATAAAAATTGTTAATTGTCATGAAACACTGATGTATATTATGTAATAATATGATGTGATATAAACGATAATTTAAGGATGAAATTAGAACGTTCAAAAAGTTTGAGGACTAATTTAGAATGAGAGTCATAGTTTGAGGATGAAACTAGAATGTTCAAAAGTTTGAGAACCAATTTAGAATAAGGTCATAGTTTGAGGATGAAATCATATTGTTTTAAAGTTTAGGGACCAATTTAAAATGAGTGTCATAGTTTGAGGACGTTTAATGTAATTAACTCATAATTTTTTTAACAACAATTAACTATCACGCACTTAAAATTAACGAAACAAAATATTAAATACTTATTTTTACTAAAAAAATAATTTAAACGCTTCAAATTAAAAATGTATAATTTAGCGACTTGTATATATTAACCCATGAAAAAAAGTACGAAGGTGCGTTAACTGTTAACGAAATTTAGGGTTTCAATGCACTACACTCGCCCAACTATAAAAGCATATTTTTTCCCAGTCCTCTCACAAGCCAAAGCCTTGGTTATTAGCAGGCGGAAGCAAAGAGCGTCCATAATCTATTTTTCTTCCTCTAATCATGGTCAGATCTTCATTTCATCTCTACTATGGCTTCTGATTCTTTAACAAAACTTTGTATTTTTTTCACAAAATTGGCCACTCTAATTGTATCTTTATTGTTTTGTAGACTTTTAAACGTAGGAATGGTGGCCGCAACAAGCATGGCCGTGGCCATGTCAAATTCATCCGCTGCTCTAACTGTGGCAAATGCTGTCCCAAGGTATATTCCATCTATAATTTTCTCACCCCCATACTTTGGAATTTTCTTTTTAATTTTTCTGATTTTTTTTTTAAATTTGGGTTTTTCATTGTTTGAAATATAAAAGGACAAGTCGATCAAGAGATTTCTTGTGAGGAACATTGTCGAACAAGCTGCCGTTAGGGATGTCCAGGAAGCCTGCGTCTATGACTGTAATTTTCTTTTAATTTATCAATTAAATTCCAACTTTCTCGTTTCAATTCCCATGTCGAAATCACTGTTTGGTTAATAATGTGTAGCGTACACTCTGCCCAAACTGTACGTGAAGATGCAATACTGCGTTTCATGTGCGATCCACTCCCACGTTGTGAGAGTCCGATCCCGCACTGACAGGAGGAACCGTGATCCACCCCAGCGCTTCATCAGACGCAGGGTATGATTTTTAATAACCCGTGATTTGATGCTTCTCGTATCTTCCTAAGAAGTATTTCGATTATCTTTGTTGTAATGTGAATGAACTCTGCTTGATCATGACTTGCTTGGATTGATTATTGTTTGCTTTCATCGCGTGGTTTGATTACGGTAAAAGTTCTATTTGAAGGTATGATTCTGTTGTCATCTGGTGTAGCGTTGATGGAATTTCAGCTATAAAAAAGCTTCATCAATTTGTGTCATAAATGTGTTAAACAAGGATAACATGCCTAAAACACGGTTAAGAATCAGTTGAAACATGATAATTTTAATATGCATTCGCTTGTCTTAAACGTGTAGTCACATTCATTAGTTAAGGCATACTAAAGCGTTCAACTAAAGCAAAATACAACACTCCAGCGGAAAAAGAAAGGACTCCAAGACCTACGGCGAATGATATCATGTTGGATTATGTAAAGAACGAACAAGTGATCAACTAAAGCAAAGAACGAGAGATATGTGTAAAGAATCTGAAATGTTATTCATAGAGAAGAATAGAATAACAAGTTTAACCGTACCAAGTACCAACTCCCTTGAGCTGAGTTGGCATCTATTTCACCTATATCTAATAGTCTTATAATGATAATTATACTAATTAAATAATTTTTATGTTATAAGTTAGGTGTTATAATGTTTTTACTAGCCTTTTATGGTTGCTTATTGATCATTATGAGATGGAAAATATGCCTTAGAACCAATGTAAGTGATACTTGGGGATCATCGAGAGGGGTTATAGAAGAATTTAGCATCACCTGAAACTTAGAGACGCTTTACTTCGAAGGTTTAGTGAAGCTTTGCCCCTTTTTAGGGACATGTCTGCCCCTTTAGCTTTTACATATCAGGTGCTTTAGGGATGAACCGGTCGCTCATATGTAATATCCATCTAGTCACTTTGTCAGTTGCCATTTCCGGTGGCATGCTGATCATTATAAGATGGGAAATGTCTTCGTATAGATGATACATGGGAGGTATCTGTGTGTGTAAAGAATTTTAGCCGACTCCTGAATTGAATACGGAACAAGGAATAATACTTTGCTTTTCCATGTACTAAGTCCACAATATATTGTTGATTGTCTCAGTGTGATTGTAGCCATGAATTTAATTAATTAAGCAGAACTAATTGTTATTGCTGTTATTCGTGATACTAACCAAGTGCCTTTTGTGTGTTTTGTTAGTGGTTTTGTTTCCATGTTTCTTGGAGATCTTCCCTCATTAAGAAAGCTTTCTTTGATTGTGTATTTGATTTTATATCTTTTAGGATGATATGCCAAAGCCTGGTCAGCCTGGTCAAGCTCTGCGTCCTGGTGTTGCCGTTCCTCCTCGCCCTTAAAGCGAATGAAGCTTGTGTTGAATTTCTATATTTTATTTTGCTTAAAAATGTCAGCATTAACTTCATGAACAAGGAGAAGTGTAGGAAGGCTTTGGTTACTTGAAAGTTTTTAATATTTTTGGAAGCCATGAATTGTTGAGAATGCTAGTTGGTATCTCATAAGCTGCCCGTGCTTAGCCAAAAATACTTATGGTCTCTTTTAGATATCCGCATTTGATTTTTTTTTTTTTGCATAATTACTGATTTTACCATTCAGTTTGGATTCTGTTCATAGTCTGTCAAAACAAATTGAGTTTTATATGTATATATATATATATTTCACTCTAGATTACTATATATATATATATATATATATATATATATATATATATATATATAGTAATCTAGAGTGAAAAGCATGATTAGGATTCAATCAAAATAAGAGCAAGATTAAGGTACATTAGCTAATGAAAATGAAAGGTTGCGTAACCCTTGCTCTAGTTATTGTATCATGTTTCTAATCTATGCTTAGATGTCCAAGACATAGATCATTACAAAATATTAATGCGTTAATTATATTTTAGATATAATAATTTTGAAACCATTGCAATTAAACTTTTGCTCCTCTCAAATTTTTTTAGTTTATTATTCTTTTAAGACTCTATCATTTAAAATTAATAAAATTAAAGTTTGACTCATTTCTTTCCGATTTAAGACTTTTTAATTTTAAAATTTATAAATTTAAATCTAAATTTCTTTATTTTTATAATTCAATTACTTTTTAAAACCTTGTATTTCGAAGTTAATCGATCAATTTTGGCTTTGTCCTTGTGCTAATATGATAAAAATTAAAGAAATGGCATGGGGACAAAAGAGAAACGACCATAAGAAAAGAAAGAAGTCATAAGAAGAATGTCCTCTTCAATGGCTGTCGTATCCCAAGTTGAAAGAGACTTGAAATTTAAATGGTTGAGAACTCCCAGATTATCTGATTTGAGGATGATTTTATTGTAGCCCTTCGACAGCAGCTGTAGAGTGAGCCGAGAACACGAAAGTCTCATCTCCAATAATAGTCCCAGAAGAGGAACGAGCGACAACAACAACAACTGCAGAACCGTTCTCTTTTAGATAAGAGGCGTCACAATTCAGCTTAATAAAGTCTTCTTTCGGGGGATCCATCGAGCATCTTCAACACTTCTTGGATAAGGAGCGTTCTTTTTCACTTGGTTAGCCATCAAGAACTCGAAAAAAGAATTTTCGACATGCTGTCATACTTCCAACGGAGAGCCAATATAGCCTGAAAAAGCGTAATTATTCCGCGATTTTCATATCGACCAGCACAAAAAGGCAATCAACTCACAGCCTTCAAAGAACTTTCTCTTATCTCGAAGATTCAAAAAAATTTCCCATCATTTACCAAAACTCGAAAAACCAAAAAGAGACGGTGAATAGCTAAAGCCAGAAGCTCTTCAGGCAGCTTGAGCAAAAGGGCGGAAGAAAATCAAGTGTTCAATACTCTCATTTTCTTTCCTACACCTCAGACATTTAGCACAAAATGGCAAGACACCATGAAAATGATCGAGAAGATTACCTTTTGTAGGAAGAATATTAAAACAAAGCTTCCACACAAAGATACAAATCTTCGGAGGAATATTGAGACTCTAACTAACTCGCCATAATTGGCGATTCTGAGAAATATCCTCGATACTTCATGGACCATTATCATTACTCAACAAACTTGTTAGAAAGATGTGCCCGAATTTAACTGAATATTCTTTATTCTTGTTCTCTGCCCAAATAAAAGCAATCGTGATCAAAGGGCTACCAATCGGAGTCAATAGAATATTTTCCAGTTCATGAGGAGAGAACATACTAGCCAGTTTTGCTCGGTCCTATTCTCTCAAGTCTTCCACAATAAGCCTAGAAATAGTCAAATCCCGGCACCAAGGAGGCTTGGGCATAGAGACCGAGAAAGAAGAGGCATGGGAAATCCAGTTATCCTCTCAAATGGACACACTCCTGCCATTCTCAATTCTCCGGAGGGAACCCTTTGAAATGGTCTTAATACCATCCCTAATGCCGATCCATGCCCAAGAAAAATTATGACAAGCTGGGGCAGAAAGGATATTACCATTAGGAAAATATATGCTCCTAAGAATTCTTGTCAGAAGAGATTTCGGGTTTTTAATAACCTTTCAAGCCACTTTAGCCAACAGAGCTTGGTTGAAAGTCTTAGGTCCCTAAACCCAAGCACGTCTTTTTCTTTCGACTGACACAGTTTTTTTCTAATTTAACCAATGGATTCCCTTTTTTTCTCGTTCGAGTTATTTCACTAGTTATTTCACCAGAAATAACTAATCAAAGAGCATAGTTCGTCTCAGAAGAAAACCGACAACAAGAAACATTGCATGACATAAGAAGGGATAGCCTGCACCACTGCTTTAATAAGTATTTTTTTCTGGCTTGAGACAAGAATTTAGTTTTCCACCCTTGCAACTTGCTTCAGACCCTTTCCTTGATAAAAATAAGAGTCCCTTTCTTACTTCGACCTCAAATGGACGAAATTCCAAAATATGTGTTACCCTCTTCCATTAGTCCAAAGCCCAACAAATTCGAGAGATGGATTCTGCGGCCGCTGCTGATATTTTGAGAAAAGAACACCGATGACTTGCCAAAGTTGACAGTCTGGCCAGTAGCTCTCTGAAAGTCATCCAAAATTTTCAGCACCGATCCACAGTTTGCCTCGTCGGCTTTAGTGAACATAATACAATCATCTGTGAACATTAAGTGACCCAAAACGGGAAACGTCTCTTAATCTTGAAACTCTCATAAGACAAATTGTTCATCTCTCTGTCCAATAACCATGCGAAAACATTAGAAAAAAGAAGGAACAAGAAAGGGGATAGAGGATCCCCTTGATGGAGACCTTTGGTCGGGATGAACTCCCCACATCTTTCCCCATTAATGACCAAGGAAAAGAAAAAGGATGTTACACATTGCATAACTCTCTACACCCACTAGTCACAAAAACCCATCTTTTGTATAACTTTTTGGAGCACATCCCAGTCAACTTTATCATAAGCTTTCTTCATATTGATCTTAAGAGCCATAATACCATCCGTAGCCTTTTTACTTCTTTTAATCGCGTGGAATGCTCCGTGAGAAATGATAACATTATTATGGATAAGCCTTCCATTCACAAAAGGCCGACTGCGACGAAGGAATAATTTCTGCGAGGAAAATCTTAAGTCTTGAAGCCAAGATCTTAGTGATAATCTTCAAAGAGAAATTACAAAGGTTAATTGGTCGAAAATGATTCACTTCACAAGTATACTTTCTTTTGAGAATGAAGACAATATTAGTTTTATTAATCTTCGGGTCAAGAGTATCATACTTGAAAAAATGATCAACCATTCTGATCAGATCCTCTTTGATAGTGTCCCGAACAAGTAATAAAAAGTACCTAGGAATCCGTTTGGGCCTAGAGGTTTCAGTGCCCCCATACTAAAAGCTGCATCTTTGATCTTTTCCTCGGAGACATATTGACTGAGCCTCATGTTTATCTCATCAGAAATCATTGAGGGGATGATGCCTCAGATACTCTCGAAATCGATTGAAGGATCTTTAGTTCAAACCCTTTGAAAGTGTTCTTGAAAGAAAAGAGCAATGGCCGAGTCGTCCTAGAGTCATTCGCCAATACTGTTTTTCACCCGGCAAATTGCATTAGTTCTTCAGTTATGAATCGTGGTAGCATGGAAAAATTTAGTGTTCTGATCCCCGAGTTTAAGCCAATCAATTCGAGCTCGTTGATGTCAATGTCTCTTTTCACTTTCCTACAACTTATCAAGCTCTTTCTTGAGCTCTTTGACCTCTTCAGCTTCAATACTGGTAAGCGGTTTCTGTTGCATCTTTTTGATTTTGTAAAGAAGATCTTCTATCGTTCGCTTATTCTTTCCGCACTTCTCGCTACTCCATTTACTGAGTTTTATTCTTGTTTTCTTTAGTTTTTTCCTAAAAACTAAATTGTTATTGAGGTGAGTCCTCGTTACCCATTCCTCTTTGACATCCTCAAAAAGCCATTTAGATTCAAACTTGAAGTCTTTTTTACTTTTCTTATGCAACCTGTTAAGAAGCAAGACAATAGGCGCATGATCAGAAGCTATGGCAACGTCAAGAAAGAAGATGGCCTTCGGGAATTGAATGCTCCATTCAACAGAGGGTAGGGCCCGATCAAGCTTTTCAAGGATATCCTCGTCATCGCTCTGATTAGACCATGTGAACGTACCTTATTTAGTAGGAAGATCAAACAAACAAGTTCTATCGAGAAAATCAAAATACCATCTCGCAAGCGTAAGGTCAAAAGGAACACCTCTCTCCTTTTCTCCGGGCAAGCCACAATATTGGAATCTCCTATGACGCACCATTTCTCATTCAAGTCATTCCTTAAGTTAGAAAGCCTTTCCTAAAAGGTTTGTTTATCCTCCAAATACGGAGGACCATAGATAAAAGTACCATATCATTATTCTTCCCCATTCATGGATATCATCGTATCAATGAAGTTCTTGTCAGACTTAAGGACAGAGATACGAGTTTCACTCGTCCACTAAAGAACAAGACCCCCTGTAATTCCATTGTGGTCAACATAGAAATAATTATCAAATTTTATCTTCATTCTAATCTTCTCCAAGTATCTTCTTTTTTGTTTGGTTTCACTAAGGAAGATGATACTTGGGTGGAACTTGAAGCAAGCATTCTTAAAAGCCCTAACCGTATTCTTGTTCCCTAAGTCCTTAACGTTCCATGCCATCAACTGAAAAACCACACAAGAATCAAAGAAAGGGGCTAACAGTCCACGCACCAATACAAAGGCAGACCGCTTCGCTCTGAGAGAGAACACCCTTACACCTTCGATTTGAACCATCCACAGAACAGAGACCCTGGAGACTCAAAATTGACCCAGAGCCACAGAAAGATCCCCTTTCAACGATCGAAAAGGAACGGCAGGCAAAAGGGTAGGAACACCACAAACCAAAACACAATTTAGACCTCAACCACCAACCACCACTTCGGGATGACCAAAAGGGACGAAGGAGAACATCAAAGCAGAAAAGCCACAAAGGAGGAACGCAACAAACTTGGTAGCCAAAGAGAAGAAACAAAACCCCCACCACCGTCAAGTCACCCAGACCAAAACACCCGACTAGACGATCAGGGGAAGCGTGGACCAGGTCGAAGGGAAAGGAACCAACTCAAGACCGGAATCACGAACGACGACCGCTGATGCTAGACCGAAATGAAGACAGTCCCACGCTAGGACTTTCTTCCCTTTTAAAATGGTATTATCATTTTCTTCCAAGTATGGCTGCTGGATTTTGAATCATTGAATGGCAGTTGTTTGTCTAATGCTTGCTATTGACCAATAAAACTGACACACAAATATTCCTAAGAAAACTATTAAAATCATAGAATTACCCTTTGTACTGGTTCACTTCTTTCTCTGTTTTTGAGTCTCCACCCGATACCTTATCTAGTATTTTACTTCGGGATATTCATGGTTCGCCTTACCTGCACGTAAGGAAATAATGTACCGGCTTCAGCCTCGTTACTATTAGGACTTTTTCCCCCTCGGTTCCATCCTCCTAGGTCCCAGCGGAGAATAAGCAGCCAATATGTATGCAACACAATTATGACAGAATCACCATTCATTAGTATAGTACAACTTGTAAACAACATAAGCCCCCCACATTACGTTGATTAGAAACAGGAAATTGCCGTGTAAGGAATTTTTGTTTGCACCTCTTTGTCCCGGTATAATTATAAAAACATTATTATTTTTTAAAATATTACGAAATATGTTAAAGTTTCTTCTGATTTGATTTGATTTGATTTGATTTGAATGGACGTTCTTACATATTATATTGACTTCTTGTAAGAGAAAGTATTTGTCCGGTATGCAAAAGGGGCTTCCAAGAACACCCTCGGTTCAAGGCGAGTTATCACCCAAAATTCGGAGAAGGAAAAACTCTGCCAAAAAACAAGACGAGTTCTGATCGGATGGAAATAAATAAGACTTGAATCTTGTTGAAGGGTCTTTCAATTCTATCGAGACAAATTTGCAATATAACTTTTTTGTTTAATTTTTATTGAGACACTACCTCAAATTAGTGGTGGATGCGTGCAACCCCTTAAGGGAGCAGTTGCCTCCCATTTTTTCAAAACAAACTTAAGTTAGTGCCGAAGAAATTAACAACACAATGTGTAAAGGCAAAAATAATGTTTTTGCAGTCCTATTTTGGAAAAAAAATATTTTACCTTATTTTTAAATTTCTATATCCGACCTTAATTATGCTGATTAAATGGTGTTGTTATCCACAAGAAGGGAGCAATTAGGCATGCTAAATCAATAGTTCATAGCTTTGAGCATTAAATCGCTATCTGTCTTACGTAGAAAATACATCTAAGCTAGGCTTATAAATAGAAAGGGAACAGGATTTGCACTGCAACCATTGTTGAATAAACTAAGAGTAAGAGACATCCATAATAAGGAGACATAGGGGACAGAGCTTATGATTGGGTTTGTCACGCCTGCTGCCAGTTTTATCCCATTTTGCCACCACAATCAGCTTCTGCGCAGGACATCGATATGTGTGCTAACTCATATTATCTATATTTCTTTCTTTTTTATATATATATAATTTGAGTTCTGGCATCAGATGAAATATTTATAAAAAATGGTAATAAAGGTGCTTACAGACACAGTAGTAGAAATACTAATTTAAACTAGTCTTAATTGAACTTAGGTTGAATGAAATGAAAACTAATGTGTTAAGTTGTTTTCTCATGTTTTCTGAGGGGTCATGGACATGCTGTAGCCCAAAGACAGAAACTACTCATGGGTCATGATGGTAGCATCTGCAATCTTCTTCACATAAATTAACAACTTTCATACTTTATGATTGCATGCTCCGGCCCTACTTCTTTTTATGAACCACGTAATATTATCTTATGTGTCTTATTCATTATAATCACGATACCCTACCCACCAAGCAATGTGCCCTTATAAATTACTAAGGTGGCCATATCTTAATGTTCTCCAAAACTGGTTCAACCTTAATATACACAAAAAAAAATCAATCCAGCTTGTGAAAAATGGCAAAGAAAGAGCTCAAAAAACCCAGTTTTTTGCTGCTTTTCGCATTACTGCTGCTCCTGACGATTAGCTCTCGGTGCATGGCGGAGGCTACCAGCAGGCTTAGCTCATCCACAAAAACAAGAAAGCTTTTAGAGATAGAGCAAGATTACCCGGGAGATGTTCCCAGCATCCCGAGTGATTATGATTACAATGATTTCTGTAGAAGGCAAGGTGATGTTCCAAGCCCAGGAATTGGTCACTAAATATATATATATATATATATATATATATATATATATCAGTTCAAGAGAATCGCCATGGATGCATATCTCTTTATCTGGTTGTTGTTTTCTCTTTGAATCTTCTTATTGATTTTGTTTTCTTTTTCTTAGTTATTTTTCCAGATTTTCTCTTCTATTTCATCTATACTGTTCTTTTTATATATTTTATCAGTAAACTTAGTCGAAACTGATGTGAGCATGTATATATATATATAGGTATAGAGACTATATATGTTTTTATATATAATGAATACATTTATGTAATTTGGAATATTTTTGAGGTGAACAGTGGGTTTGATTTATTTGTACATTTTCTTATGGAAAGTGATGTGTGTTTTTTTTTTTTACAAACAGAATTAGCATATTGTTCAGTTATTTTGGATAATTTGACCAAGTATCAACTCAAATAAGGTTGTTAAGTCATTTCTCCCTTGTTTTAAATGAGGTGTGTAATCAATTCTACTTGATTTATTTTGTTTCGGTTAAAGGCGAAAATAATTCAATTTTTAAATGATTCGAAATGACATACTAATAATCAAAATAAAACTTTAGTAAAATCCTGTATACATGCCCAAGAAGCCCATGGTAATTTTAGGGTGAGGCTCGTAGAGTGCAGCTAAAATGAGGTGGATTATTACGTAAATTCTTACTCAGTTTGTAAGAATTTAGATTAGGGTTAAATACCTAAATCATCACTCAATTTTACTTTTAGACCTATTTTGGTCACTGAAGATCCAAAACGATTAATATACTCATTGAACTTTACTTTCTGACATATTTTGATCACTTTGGATTATTTTATTAATATTTTTATATGACTTAGCATATTTTATTATTAAATATAAAAAATAATTTAAAGTAAAATAAATTATATTTTATTTATTATTAAATACAAAAATAAAACCCAAACACCCCAAACTTCTCCCACCCTCACCGGCATTACCAGCCGGCGTTACATTGCTTGTTTGCTTTTTAATTCTTCATTTTTTGAAGGTGGGGGAATGGGGAAGGGCTTTGAAGTGTTGGCCGTTGGGTTGGTGGAGATTAAGGAAAGGGTATTGAAAGGATGGTTTTGTGGTGGTATTTAAGGTTACAAAATTCTTTAAAATTAGGTAGTTTTTATGTTGGGAATTACTTGATTTTATTGTCACTATCGCAACCCCTTTTCAAGTGAAGGTTAGAAGGCAAATGCAAAATTCTTTAAAATTAGGTAGTCTTTAAAATAAGGTTAGAAGGCAAATGCAAATAATAAAAACAAAAATCATAAACTAATAATTACTTAAAATTAGAAGAAACAAGTAAAATGCACGCCAATCTAACATGGTTATTCTACATAAAATTATATTCAAAATGTGCTGTTTTAATTTTGAATTATTCAAACACATTAATTGGTTTCTTATTACAATGCACTTTTTGATTTTTTTTTCCCAAGAAGCAGAATGTAAATAATGTTAGAAAACAAGCGAATCATAATAATTTTAATTGAATATAATATGAAAGAAATGAAAATAGGCATTCAAATTTTCAGATTGACTACCTAACATCAGACATTATGGTTTAACCCTAATAAAAGAGGATAGGTCCATGGCATCTTTGAATTCAACAAGAAAATGACTTCACAGGTCGGAGGATCATACTTCTGCTATCAAAGACCTTGCTTGCTTGGTGCCCTTTAGCAATTTGTGGTCCTTATGTAACACCCAAAAACCGAAATCGGTATAGAATTTTTCTGATCTCCGGTAAATGAAAAATACTTTTTTGTTTATTGTTCTGGTGTCATACGATCAAAATAAATTCGGGACATACATCATGATTTGGAATTGTTAGTAACTAGAATGTGATAAAATGTGAAAGAACGAAAGTTTGGAGCATACAGTATAAAATAGAAAATAAAGTGCCAAAAGTAGAAACATGAGATAAATGGAAGGATTGCTCCTTTAATTTAAACATTAAAGAATTATTTTAAATAAAAGAAAAGGAAGGGAAGTTGGAAATATCTCTGCCATGTTATGATTATCTACCGAAAAAAGGGCTTGCTTTTGAAGCCAAATTATTTTCTAAATTGGGCTATCATTAAAAGCTTTTAGAATGCTTTACTTTGATGACTCATGGCTAAGGTATGATCACCTCATTTTTTTTATTATTCTAAAGGCCACCGAATAGGGCTTTCTAACAGATTACTTTTGGGGATCTAAACCCTTTGTTTTTATGAGTACGAATGGTGTCATCCATGAAAATATACGAACTAATTTGAGCTTAATCTCCTTTATTGTGAAAGCTGAGCTAAATGTTCAACATTGGATATAATGGTAGTTTGCTATTAATTAATTATATACTGTAACTATATTGTGTGTATATTTACCTTATCGAGTCTCGAATACAGTTGACATTTCATAGAGTCCACAGCTCTTGTATGAGTATTGTATAGACTTCGGTCTTGTTGATATATTGATGTCCGAGGGAATATCCGAACTAATTTAAGCTTAGACTCCATTATTGTGAAAGCTTAGCTAAATGCTGAACGTTGGATATAATGGTCATTGGCTATTGATTAGTCATACGCTGTAACTATAGTGTGCCTATGGTTATCTTTGTCGAGTCTCAAATACAGTTGGCATTGGATTTAAAAAGCGTTCGCGGTCGCGTTTTCTGCTGTTTCGCGTTTATCGCGGTTGCGGACATAACGATTGCTATTGATGTCGCTGCGGGTATCGCGGTTATAAATTTTTTTTAAACTCGCATAACTTATTATAAATCATAATAGATATAAATATAAATTAGAGTGTTTTCTAAATTAAAATGGACATATATAATATAGTTTGACTGATGCTTCTATTTTTCTGGGCGTTTTTGAAATAGCGGGACAATAGTGGAAATAGCGGACCATTATTGACTGTTAAAATGCGGCCGCTGTTGACCATTACCGGTGTGATTTCGAGTCCCGCTGCTATTTATGCTATTAACGGTTTTGGCCGGCGACGTTATCGTTAAATAACAGCCGTTATAACAGTTGCGAACCCTTTTTTGAATCTCTGATTGGCATTACATAGAGTCCACAACTCTTGTATGGGTATCGTATTGACTTCGGTCTTGTCCATCGATCTATTGATGTCCGAAATAATATCTGAACTAATTTGAGATTAGATTCCATTATTGTGAAAGCTGAGCTAAATGCTCAACATTGGATATAATGATCATTGGCTATTGATTAATCATACACTAAAACTATATTGTGCCAATGGTTACCTTGTCGAGTCCCGGATACTGTTGGTATTTCGTAGAGTCTATAGCTCTTGTACGAGTATTGTATAGACTATAGACTTCAGTCTTGTATAATTTGAGCTTAGGCTCTATTATTGTGAAAGCTGAGCTAAAATGCTCAACATTGGATATAATGGTCATTGGCTATCAATTAACCATACACCGTAACTATTTGTGCCTATGGTTACCTTGTCGAGTCTCGGATGCGGTTAGCATTTTATAGTCCATAGCTCTTGTAAGGGTATTGTATAGACTACGGTATTGTCCATTGATATATTGATGTCTGCGGGAATATCCGAACTAATTTGAGCTTAGGCTATACTATTGTGAAAGCTGGACAAAATGCTCAACAATAAATATAATGGTCATCGACTATTGATTAATCATATACTGTAACTATATTGTTCCTATGGTTACTTTGTCGAGTATCGGATACAATTGGGATTTCATTCATAGAGTCCACAACTCTTGGACTTGTCCATTGATATATTGATGTTCGAGGAAATATCCGAACTAAGTTGAATTTAGGGTCCATTAATGTGAAAGTTGAGCTAATAAATGCTCAACATTGGATATAATGATCATTGGCTATTGATTAATCATACACTGTAACTATTTTGTGCCTATGGTTACCTTGTCGAGTCCTGGATGCAGCTAGCATTTTATAGAGTCCACAGCTCTTGTACGGGTACTGTGTAGACTATAGTCTTGTCCATTGATATATTGATGTCCGAGGGAATATCTGAACTAATTTGAGCTTAGGCTCTAATATTGTGAAAGCTGAGCTAAATGCTCAACATTGGTTATAGTGGTCATTGATTAATCATACATTATAATTATATTGTGCCCATGGTTACCTTGTCGAGTCCCGGATATAGTTGACATGTAATAGAGTCCACTGCTCTTGTACGGGTTTTGTATAGACTTCGGTCTTATCCATTGATATATTGATGTTCGAGTGAATATCCAAACTAATTTGAGTTCAGGCTCCATTGTTGTGAAAGCTGAACTAAATGCTCAACATATGATATAATGGTCCTTGGCTATTAATCTCATACACTGTAACTATATTGTGCCTATGGTTACCTTTTCGTGTCCCGGATATAGTTGGCTTGTTAGAGTACTCTGCTATTGTACGGGTTTTGTATAGACTTCGGTCTTGGCGGTGTTGAAAGGATGTTGATTGGTCGGACTTATGTCCTGATAGTGTTGGAGGATTGACCCTATTGATGATTAGGAGTGGCTAACAAGTTTCAATGCTTGGAAATAGTCCGTATTATAAACGCAGGACAACAGTTTTCGACACCCTTGGATAAACTTTGAGAAATTGTTCCTTTAGTCCTTTTAAAATTTTAAAACATCGTTGTTACCCCTAAATGTCTTCTAATTTGGCGATTTCAATAATGACCTAGTAAATTCCTCATAATATGGTCTTATGGACTAAAGGTAAATGATAAAACGAGCAAATCCCAAGATTTTTAGAAATTTACAAAATAGTTCCCCAACTTTCTTATGTTTAGGAAATGGTCCCTATTTCTTAGAAATGCATAAGTATTCCCGTGTGACTTGAAATATGTTTAGTAAAGAATGATTGCTGTAATACGAATGATAGTTATCTATTTTGTGCCAAGATCCTATGATGTTCTTCGATTTATTGTTAATTGGTAGCATCTTTGATCCGGTTCCCGATTAGACCGGATAGGGGTGTTACACTCTGCTGGAGGCAGCAGTGATCAAACCATAAAGTTTTGGAACATGCACATAGGTGCATGCTTGAATTCAGTTGATATAGGCTCGCAGGTGAGTGCTTTGATGTGGAGCCGAAGTTAAAAGGAACTGTCGAGTTCCCACGGACCCACCCAGAATCAATTAACTCTTTGAAAATATCCGTTGATGGTGAAGATGGCAGAGCTAGCCGGTCACGCTTCTAGGGTACTTGACATGGCTCAAAGTAATGATTGCTGCAGAGTGGCATCAGTTGCAGGGGGTGAGACTTTAAGATTCTAGAATGTTTGTGGTGTCCCAAAAATGGCTAAAACTGATCCAAAAGTGAATCATGAGTCATTCTCTCAGGTGAATCCTATCCGGTGATAAAGAAAAGGACTAGGAGGTTGTCAATTTTGTAGCTCCTTCAAACTGGCTTCAAGTTCTCCAAATGTAGTCAATTCTTACCTATCTTGGTTCTCTGTCTCCCATTGACGCCACGTCTTTCATTTCTGATGGTAGGGAGTCTGATTCGGGAGGAAGCACTAAAGCTGATTTCTGATAATTGGAAGGAAAACTAATATTTGGTTATCGAAGTGTCTTGAGAACTTTTATTTCTGCATTCATTGCATCTTATGAAATTAGTCTTTAGGGGAATACTTTTAACTCATATTTGAATGTTGCTTGTAAGGTTACATTGAATATCTTATTTATTGACGTGTCCATTTTGCAGGAACAGGATGGTACCCTTAATTTGATCACCCATGTCCAACTCTGGTTTATGGTTGTGTTTTCTGCTTCAGCCTGCTTTTTCTGAATTGTCGTTACAGGTAAAGCACAAACATGTATCATATTTTTTTGGAACTTATGTCATAGCATTATGCTAGCCACTAGACATTAGACAAGGCAGCATCCGAGTGCTTCTTTTCATTTCATTTCATTAATACCATTTCTGAATTTTGTTTTTCTTTCGGTGATGGGAAGGAGCTGAATGCTTTTAATATAGAGTGATCTCTATTATCATCTGTAAAATGCGTGCCGGCCGGACCTTTTAAAGAAGTCTCCCGGTTTGTGATAGAGTCAGAAGAATAAGTGCAGTGTTGATCCCAGTCTGTAATAAAATAGTTTTATTTTCATACTATCAGCAATAAACAAATGTTTAAGGGCCGATTGCATTCTGTTAATTACATGTTTACTAATGGAGTCTAGACTTCAGTACCCATTGTCATAAAATAATTGGGGTAGTTCAGTTCTTGGGACTATATCGACAAAGAAAGAGGTGTTAAGAAGGTTTAAGTTCTGGATTTCAGGCACGGGCATCTAAAATATCTTGAAAACGTCTTTCTACTGTACGATTTTAGCTCAAACTAAAAACCCTAGATTTTAACATCTCAATTTTTGGAAACCCTAAGATATTAAATTTTCAATTTCTAAAATCCTTGGGGATTTCAATCCCTAAACCTTAATTTTTAAAATTACTCGCTTCTTTTCGGACTCTATCTTTTGGGGTTCAATATAGATTAAATTCAAACGATTATTTGCTGCCGTTTTATTGGTGCCAAACAAATATCGGTTACGCACTTAATGAGCATTTACTTACTATATTTTCCGCTCAAACGATTATTTCCTCACAACTGAATTTTTTAACTTCTAACCACATGCGTTTAGCCCCGCAGCCAAAACACAAAGCCTTTAGAGCTATTTGAAATTGATTCTGTGTCGGCCATTTACCACTCGGGTCTCTCCTTCGCCCCATCTTTCTTCTTAATTTTCTCAAAATCATGGGCCAAACTCCACCTAAATCATGGGCCAAACTCCACCTCTATTTGGGCTATTACATTGTTCTTCCATCACTTCCTCTTCCAGGAATCGGGTCTCTCCCAGGTTCCAATTCTTAACCCCAAGACGTTGAGATGGGTTCAGCATAACAGTCTTGTCCGTTACCGTGGCATGATCCAGGACATGTTGGGAAATGAATTACGTTGGCGCTTACAGGGAGGTAAGTTTCTTTTCCGCTCTAAAAATCTAATCCTTTCTTTCAAAGAATCTGAATTAATGGGTTTTATGTTTCTCTTTTCTGTTTCCATATAAAGGATGGGTGTTCATGGCGGACCAACAAGTTCACAAATGTTTCTCAATACCCAATGGAATCCCCTTCTGATACGTGTATTTGGGAACGCCGCTTGCTCTACTGTGTTCCTGTAAGTCCTCTTCTACTTATATTGTAAGGTTTTAGTGGTTAATTGTAGTGTTTAAATGTTGTCCTGTTTATGGGAAATTCATGGTTTTGAGTTTTCATTCTATTATTAATGGGAAATTGTACTCCTTTTTCTTATTGTTCATTGGTTTTGATTATAGTGGTTTCTTCAGGTTCCGGGACAAAGTTCATGGACTGAACTTTCTTGCGATATGGATCCTAATTGGTCACCCCAAAGCAGGGAGAAGCGGCGTAGGATGGATGATGAAGACGAGGACCCCATGGATTTGGTCGGTCTTGATCCACTTACCATTTATGTATACATATCATTGTGTTTCATTCTCCCAACTTTATGGCCTAAGCATATAATACAATCATAAAAATAGGCTAGACTCTATACCATGTTTTTTTCCTTCTGAAAATGTGGTAACGATCTTGCTCACAATTCGTGTTTGTTTTTGCCCTAAATTAGTTAGTATTTTGTTTATAAAATTGCTTTGCTGAATCACTTAGTTGTTCTCTAGTGAAGGGTATGGTAAATTGGTATGTTGAAGTACAGTTGCTTGGTTTGCACAT
The DNA here is from genome assembly GCA_019671005.1 of Hibiscus mutabilis. Taxonomy (NCBI): domain Eukaryota; kingdom Viridiplantae; phylum Streptophyta; class Magnoliopsida; order Malvales; family Malvaceae; genus Hibiscus; species Hibiscus mutabilis. The sequence goes on along the minus strand of CM033751.1, from coordinate 39,084,516 downwards.
TGAGAACTGCTCAAGATCAATGCCTTCTTATTTGGTCCTTTTGTATTGGGTTTTAATGCATTTATGGTTTACCTTGCTAAACTTAGATGCTGTATCTTGTTTCAGGTTCCTGAGGATGAGGTAAAAAGCTCTCCAATTACCAAGAAGATGGTAAAATGTCCCCAACTCTTTTAGTTTCATTGTTGCCAAGATCCAAGAAATATTTTAGCCTTTATAATTGAAGACTTTGGAGATGTTATTTGGCTTTGCTTGATTATTAGAGCTTAAAGATTGCTGCTTTCAATTGTATGCGTTGTACCGTATTCGCCGTAAGCTATTAGTTGCCATGAATGCTCATGAAGTTCACATGTTCTTACTTGAACCAAATTCTTAAGAGATTTAGGAACATTTGTAAAACTTCTCGAGCCTTGTCAAAGATTCCCACAACTTCACATATTTTTTATGATGTTACACTATATGCATTTTACTATCTTACAAATTAATTATCAGGGATTTTTTTTAAAAATATATAAGCATACATTTATTTTACCAGAATTTAGATATTTCTAGAAAATGAAATAGAAAATTGGGTTTTTTAGTCTATTTTGTGCTTGACATTGGTTTGTCCGACTATGTTTTGCGACATCCGCTTATCAGGTGGATTCCAGTTAGGCTGAACCTTTTTGTTCAATTACCACATCTTGTAAAACTAATATTGGAGGCTGAATACTCATTGCCTGAGGTTACGAGTTCTTTGGAATTATATGTTGGATTTTGCTTCATGTTCCTTTTCTTAATTTTAACTTTACATGCTACTTCAGGGGATTGAGATCCAGTTCATTATCTTTTTGTCCATTAATTTCCTTTGCATTAATAATCACCATTCATGTGTAGGACTCACTCATGAATTGTTTAAGCCATACTTAAACGGAGGGGAGCTCCTTGACCCCTAATTCAGAGGGAAGACGTTCCTAATCAGATTGTTTTTTTTTTTTTTGCTAGAGAGAAGATGGAGTTCCTTCCGCCTCACCAGAACCTATGGATCTTAAAACTGCAAGCACTTCTTCCAGCTTGGCTACATTTCAATTTCTTGACAAAGATATCTTTCCTTGCCTAGTAAAGGTAAATGGGTTAATGACATTTTTCCTATGTACATCCAGATATATTTATAGTCTATAGATTAGTGGTTTTGTTCTTCTCTTTTCAACCAAGGTTGATAATTTTCTATTTTTAAAATGCAGATATATGATTCTCCAGAGTCAGACTTGAAGCTGAATGATGTTTTTGAGTTTATTGGTGTCCTCACTTTTGATTCAGAGCTTGCAGTTGAGAAAGATGACGACAATGATGGGTTATCAAATAGTTTCTGTGATGATGCACTGGTCCATTTGCCCCTAATAATGTATCCGTCTGCTTCCAGCTGTGAAACATTTGCGGTTTATCAGCACAGTTTGTTTTAGGGCCACTAATTCTTTAATAGCAGGTCAGTTCAAGTTTCTTCGTTATGAAAATTGTAGTTTTTGAGATTTTGAAGAAACTGTCCACTTTGAAAATACTTAAGTCTCAAGCTACATGTATGTGTTTTATTACACTTGTTATGGTCAGGAATTTGTAGCTTGACATGCAGTACTTGTGTACAAGTTGACGAGGCACATCATAGTTATAGCTTGACATTGCTCTACAAATGTCTTGCTGTAATGAATTGGTTTGAATTCATTGTGTTGTCTGGTTCAAGATGTATTCTTCCACTCTTTCTCGTTGCAGGTCCCACGCTTGCACTGTCTCATACCGTCATACATAGGAAGCTTGCATTGCATGACTTTCTGCGTGGCTCCCCAATAATGGAGGTATAGTGCATGAGAAATTTATGGATTGCGCGTTTTCTGCTTTCTAGTGAGGTTTCTCTCATGCTTCCTCATCTTTTTTCCTTGTTAAATCTTCATTCTTCCAGCAGAAGCCACATTTGGTGAAAGAGATGAGTGAAGCTCTGTTCAGGCATCTTATAGTTGTTCTTGGCAATGACGGGGTAGCTGCTCATTTCATATTGTTGCATCTTCTGTCCAAGGTAATGTTTTCCTCCACAACTATCATTTTATTTTCTTGATATTATGCTGGGTGGAAGTTTCTTGTCATTTCCTCGATTTCTCTGTTAAATCTTCCCTAGAAAAGTAGATTCTTCCATGTTTCCTTGAAATATCTTCCTTCCCATCATAGACAGTGAGAAACTGATCATATTGGTTGTGGACAGGTTCACACTCGAGTAGATGATGTTGCTGTCGGGAAGCTGTCACTAAATCAAACAGGTTTAAGCAAAGAAACTGTGTCCGTGTTTGGCACTCGAATTAGCCAGACTTTCAAAAACCTGCTACCATTCACGAATTGCATGCCTCTCACACTGGAATATCTGAACACTGCCTCTCTTGCCCCGAAAAAAGATTATCAAACAAACACATATCCTTAATCATATCCCTAAGAGAAAGTTAATGATGCAACCATTAAGAAAACAGCTAGCCACCAGCATTTTAACTTCACATAGTATTGCAGATTGATTCCTGGAGTTCTTCAGCTACCTGAGGGCTCACACTTGATGGTTGATGAAACTCAACTAGAATCAGGAAGCCTCAATTCTATTGGAATTGAGAATACAAAGTTGCTGAAAAATCTAATAGAGTTTTAAAAAGTAAGCTGCCACTTGGTTTTTACTATTGCAAATCTTTTCAATTGAAGATACAATTATACCAGAGAAAATTCTGCTTCTCTGATCTCAGTTAAAGTTGATTCAACATTGAATACTTGTTTCTGGTGGAAATGACTTTCAGTACTACAAAATGGAAATGGCAGCGGATGTCCGGTTACTTATCTTCTCAGGGGAAATCAAATATTGTTCCTGCTGATGTAATTGTACCTTTTCAGCCTTCTTCTCTTGAATCCTCCGAAATACCAGTTGCAGAGGCACTGCAAGCTTGGAGATGGTAAGTGGCTACTGTTAGATCATTGCCGCATTCCATTGGATCAGATATGCAGAAGGCATGAATTAAATTTGACTTTCTCCCCTGTGCATTTGTTGAGAGTTAATATCTTAGTTAATGTTGAACATTGACTAAATTCAGTTTGCGGCTGTGTTTTTTTCTAGCATTACTTGTATCTTGCTCAAGATCATTTTCTCTTTCCTTTGAGGCCTCAGGGTATTTCAAGTTCATTTTGTTATGGTTTACTCACAGGTGGTAGAAGATGACTTGGTTGGTGCAAGACAAGCAGATAGGAGCTTGGGCAGTCGAGATTTTAGCAGGTTAGAAACAAAATGCTGTATTTGCATAATATTCCACTCTCATTTGGATGAAACTTGCAGTGAAATAAAATGAAACATTATGAGATGTAGATGGTTGACAATGGGCCGCCTCATATCCTCGAGTTTGGGAGAAACCAGTCCGTCATTGGAACATTGGGAAATGGTAAAAGAATTGGAGAGGCAAAGGAAGGAGAGGCTCAAGTAGAACAGGGATTGTAGGTTGATGTTTGGCATTGGTAATGAAAAAGCAAGTTTGCTTAAAGGCCTGTGATGTTAACCAAAATGGCAAATGCTGAGTTTGTGATGTATGGTTGTTTCCCATCCCACCAGGCCACCACTGTAGCCTGGTCTCTAATGTTATATGAATGCTGTGCACAGCACAAGTCCGGTCTTAAAGAAAAGTCATTCACTCAAGTTCTTAATTTATAGTCTTAAAAAGAAGCCAGGGCCAGGATTGGCATCTTCTGTTAAAATATATGCACAGCTTCAAACCCTACCTCAGGCTCAGGGGCAGCAAAGTTCTTAATTGCGACTCCCAATGCCAAACCTGTTGAATCTGTCCGCTTAATTAATATATGTGACCCACATCTCTAATATCTTTTCGGCTAAGGATCCCCTTCCCACTGATTTTATCTTTTCCACATCAAAGTTTGAAAGTTAATACTTGTGGCCTGTGGGGTACCCGGCCCAGCTATAACAATCCATCATTTAAGTTTTGTAAATGAAAAAATAACAGTCTTGGGGAAAAAGAATCCAAGACTAAGCAAAATTAACCATGAAAGAGACATTCTCTTTAATCCTTCAAGTATTCAAGTTGGCCAAAGTACGCCGGCTTATTCTTTTGTATTCTTTTTGGAAGATATAGACTTTATAATAATTAATACTAATTATCCTTCAACTTTAGTGAAATTCTCACTTTTACTGTTATTAGTTTTTCAGCCAGTTTGGTCCCTCAACTTTCCTCAAAAACATTTTTTTATATATTTTTATGAATTTTATTTTTTTTAAATAAATAAAACACAATTACATTTTAAATATATATAAATTCAAAAACATAAATACTAATTTTTTGACAATTTCTTGTGCTATTCTGAGAAAATCTTTGCTTCGTCCACATTTTAGTGACCAAAATTCAGCCACTTTAATAATTCACATAAACTTGTGTCCAAAAAAAAAATAACTTGCAAATACTTGTTTCATCGTTTCAATTATTATCTGCTTTTGTCTTTTAGTGACCAATCTCTTTTTGGCTAGTAAGTGATTAAGGATGTTTGAAAGTTCATATTTGTCGAGTGCCAGCTTAAGCTTTAATTAATTTGCATTAATAGTCTAAGAAGTGGTTCAAATCAGCATCAACATATGAATATGATGTTTAGTAGGGATGGCAAACGGGTACAATTTTACAAATTTCACACCGTACCCGCCTCAGTTGGGTAGAGATAAGTATGAGTTTAGTGAGTAGTGGGCGAGTGTGGGTATATAAAGTCATAACCGGCATGTGTGGTGGGTAGGTGATGAATTTGAGACCTTATCCACATCGTATCCGCTTGCATCCGTCCGTCCCGTCCACTAACTACCTGCCATATTAACTCTGGATCATCATAAATTTAGGAATAAGTTCACAACCTATTTTGTAAACTTTAAGATTTTAAAGGGCGTGCCTTATAATTTAACCAAATCTTAGGGTATAAATATTATTTACAATTGTCTACCGTCATTAGTTAGTTAGGTAAAATTAAGTAAAATTTATATCGGCGTAAATATACTTTAATTATGTTAGCTATAGTTAGTTGTAGTTAAATTTAATGTTTAAATGTATTATATATACACTTGATCAATCAATAAAATAAGTAAAATTTTACTTTTCTTTACCCAAGTCTATGATTTATTTTTACATAATTCAGTATTAATAATTGCTTGTCAAGTGGGTACGGACGAGTACGGATTGAATGGTGGACATCCTTTTAGATAGTGAGTGTGGGGTGAATTTAAAAATATACTCGGCTGTGTGTGAATTTAAAAAATGATACCCGTCGTGAGTGGTGGGTAGGTGGTAAATATAAAAATTTGAAGTAGGTATGAGCATGAGAAGAGAATATCTACAATTGCTCGCCCAGTTGACATCCCTAATGTTTAGATTATATGTATACAGTATATGTATTAAATTATAAATATTATAATATAATAATTTTATTTTATGTAGAGGTCGTGAATTTAAATGTATTCGTACGCACAATAATTCAAAAATAACTGCACCTTTCAGTCTTTGAAAATGCGACAACGGCCTTTAACTTTTTTTTGTAATTCCACACTATCATATTACATGGAATACGAAATAGTCATATTTACATAACACACTCATCGCTATCATCAAATTCAAAGTCATTTTCAAACTCCAGAGGCTTAATCCCAAATTCCAATTCGAAATTCCGGGAACTCATTTCCGTGCACGATGGATACACGTCAGACACCATCCCGGCAGGCTCCGAGCAGTACTCGAAGCCATCACCCATCAAATCCTCCCACATGATGGAATCCAAGTCAGTGAGATCACTCGGTGTCGTCGATGTCTCTTCCTTCGTTTCCTGCTTTACGGCTACACTAGTCGGAATCGGATCCGATTGCCGATTGTGGTGTTGTTTGATCAGGATTACCGAGTCGCCGTTATTTTCGGAATCTGTGATGATTAGGGGAAGAGCCTTGGATGAGTAGTTGGTGCAAGTGTGGGTTCCGATATAAGTGGTCCGGTACATTTGGGAACCATCTTCCATTCTTTGGACTTGTTTGGTGGCTCGACAACCTTGATCATGCTTGCGAGTGCATCTGAAGTAACTCCTGTTTAATTGGACCACATGGTTAGTTTAGTTCCAATGTGCTCGTCTTGATTAAGAAATGTTCACAATTTGCCCCCCCCCCCCATTTTTTTGACCTTTTCTTACACAAAAAAGTATGTTTCTCTACATTTATTACCTTGGGTGTTTAGAATTGAGGATCCCTTTTTGGCCATATTTCCTCCAAGCATGACCATCTTCCATTGTAGCAGAAACAACAGTCCGTGCCTGTTCAGTCCTCCTCCAAAAAAAAAGAACATTTAATTACTACTACAATCTATATGTATGAAACAATCCAAACTCCAAGTATCCAACCAAAGCATAAACAAAGAAACAAAATTTTTCTTTACTTTCTCTTGTAACAGCCTCTCTTGTCCTTAGAAACAGCTCTCTTGCGGCTGTCGACAGAAGAATCTTGATTAGAAGCTGTCTGTGAGTGGGAAACCTCAACAGATTCAACAGAACTCAGCACAGCAAGTGTTTGGTCGAAAGATCTCAAGATCTTGTGAATCAGTGCTTCTTTTTCAGGCGATGAGAGATGGGCAGTTTCTTGACCAGAGGAGGGGTTGTGGAAAAGCATCTGGAGCTGGTTGGCATACTCTTGGCCTTCAACAAGTTCTTCTATTGCCCTTCTTTGCTTGTTTGACAGCCTTTCAGGCCAAGCTGAAAAACTAGGCATGCTTATTATCAGCACCCGACCGGAAAAGAAAGTTTGTTTTTTGCTTCGCTTAATCAAGTAAATGTATATTTATAAGATTTGAAGAAGAGGGGGGGTGAGGAAGGGGAGAAGCAAATGAAAGGAAATTGTGAGGAAGGGGGGTGAGGAAGGAAAGAAACTTTAAATGCTGATAAAATATGGCTGACGTTTATGCATGAGGGAAGAATGACGCCATCATCTCCCCCTACCTTGGGAATTAAAAAAGCAATGTGACGTTAATGCATTTAGATCTAGGGTTTTTTTTATAATTTTTTTAATTTTTAAGGGTAAAGTATATAAATGGCTATCTAACTTTTAGAACGATTTTATTTTTGTCATTAAATTTTTTAAATTTTTGCTGGGGTTACCTAATTTCTATTTCACTTTCATTTTGATCCCTTCCGACCACATTCAGTATTTTGATAATAAGATCTTATGTTCATGGAGAAAAAAAAAACAGAGGAAATAAAGAAAGAGGTTGAAGAAGAAGATAACGTGTCACACCAGTATTTTCTAAAGAAATGGACAAAAATAAAAATTAGGTAACCCCAATAAAAATTTAAAAAGTTCAATGACTAAAATAAAAGCGCCCTAAAATTTTAGTGATCATCAGTATACTTTACTTTTTTTTAATGATTTTAAAAGATGGTTTTGAAAGATACATGCATTTGACAAACTTACCTGTTAAAAGAAATAAGTTAGATTTGATTAATCCTTGGGAACTAAAAAACAATGTGCCTATACAAATTTAAAAATCCCAAGTATGAGTCGTCATTTGATGTTTAGAAAGAGTGCGAGATAAACTATTTTATGTTTGAATTTTCCTTTTCAAGTTAGGTAGTTTTTAATGATTATTCCCTTATTATTTTCCTAGCGATTCACCCTAAAATAAGAATTGAGAGTGTCTTTAGGTATTTTAAATAGAACCGAATAAGTTAGATTAATTTTTTTTCATAATAAAATTTTATAATATTTAATCTAAATTAATCGACTAATAAGTCAAATATAAATATTTATAAAATAATTATAATTATTTAAATAAAAAAATTAAATTTAAGCTGGCATCCCATCAACTGTTCTACATTGAACCGTGATTATGACTAATAAAATTTGCAGATAATAATATGTTATTACGGCTAGGGTTGACATTCCCATACATTTATGTGTATTAAATTTAACAAATTAAACTAAATTCATTTTATTGTTGTTTATTTTAACATTTTGTCTTATTAATCTTTAGTTTTATGAGTTAATTCGATATCGATTTAATTGTAAATAACTTAAATATGATTATTTTAACATTTTGTCTTATTAATCTTTGGTCTTATGAGTTTTACATAATAGGTCTTCAAATAAAATTAAATTATTACTTAAGGATTGAACGCAAAATTAATACATTTACGTACATTGTGATCCTTAAAATTTTAAAATTAATCAAATTAGTTAATAGTACATTGCGATACATAATATTTACTCTAAAATTATTAGTTGGAATAATGAGTAGAAAACAAAGTAAGATGATGGGATAAGCCATGAACCGGTGGCTTCCATGGGCTTTCTTTCCCCTTCTTCTAGAACAACATAATTAATTGGCTTAAATGAAAATATGTGCTTAAAGTATATCTATTTTGAAATTTAGGTGTTTAAAGTATTTTTTTGTAAAAATAGGTGTTCAGAGTTTCAACGTTATAATTTTAGGTGCCTAAAGTTTACAATGTTGCAATTTTAGGTGTCTGACTGTTAAAAGGTGTTAAAAAAATCTTAACCAATCAATGCTTGACACGTGGCATGTTTATTATATTTTTTCAAAATTAGAAATTGAAAACAAATTTTTTTATAAAAAAAAATTCATTTTTTTTATAAAATCCCAAAATTTTGCAATTTTTACAAAACATTCCCCAAATCCCTAAAAAATCTCAAACCCTCAAATCACCGCCGATCGCCATGCTTGAGCACACCCCTTTGGTCGCCGGACCTAGGCAGTAATTTCTCCTAATATGGCGTCGCTGAAAACAGCAAACGGCGTGCCAGCCGAACGTCAATTTTGTGTTTATATTTCACGTTTGGGAATTTTTAAGAATTTAAGGACTGTTTTGTAAAAGCTGTAAAATTTTGGGATTTTATAAAAAACTAAAAATTTTGGGTTTTTTTCTTAATTTGTTTTAAAAAATCAAAACAATGCCACGTGTCAAGCATTGATTGGTTTAAAACTTTTTTTAACACTCCTTAACGATCATGCACCTAAAGTTATAACTGTTGAAATTTTGGGTACCTATTTTTATAAAAAAAAATACTTTAGACACCTATTTTTCATTTAAGCCTAATTAATCTAATAATGTATGGAACCTTTTATTTTGTTTTATTCTCTCTCGAGCACTGCACAAATGGGCTTAAAATGAACCCATTTCATTTCTTGTTTTACCCAATAAACCTACAAGTATAACCATTGTCCATTATAACTCCGCTGACCGCATTTTACCCAATGAACCCCTTCCATTGCTTATTTTACTCCATAAGCCTTCGAAACTTTGCATTTGAAAATTCATTAACCATGGTTTAACCAAATCAAAAGGTTTTATCCTTAAACTTAACGAGTAGTTCTAATAAAAAAGATGTTTATCTTAAGAGACTCGAATTTGAGCACTTATATGTATAAGATTAGCACATCATAAAATTATACCACATCATTCACCTTATTTTTTTTAATATAGAACTTTTAAAACTTCAAAAAAGTTTTATTTTATTTTGTTCTTTATAAATTTTAATAAAAATATAATCATTATACATATTTTTTATTTTAAAATTACGAAATGAATTGTATAATCTTAAATTGTCATTTTATCTCATTTTAATCACTTTAAAAAACTAAAATGAATAACTAAATCAAAGTTACTAAACTCATTGTGGATAAAAAAAATTAAAGATTAAATTTAGAACAATTATCAAATCATGGGACTAGATGTTAGCTTTATCCAAAATTTAAAACTTTATATATATCATTATTTTTAAATTTTAATTTATTTATATTTATCATTAATAATATAATAAACAACCCAAATTAGAAATTCCTAACCCTAACCTTAAAAAACTAAACACTAAAATATATTACAAAATCGATAAACACTAATCTTAAATTTTAAACCCTTCTTCCTAAACCCCTAAATTAAAACCCTAACCCTAAAATGGTGAAAATATAAAGAAAGTTAAAAAACAGGGATAAAGTTTTTTAGAGTCCCAAAAAAAAAAAAAGATAAAATTTGAATCCAGTATTCACCGTGGATGAAAAATGAGAACAATCGGAGGGTAACAAATTTTGCTTTTTTAATTTTTTTGCAAAAGAATCAAACTTAAATGCCGCATTAAATTATTTTTTTATATATATTTTCATCGACATTTTTTGAGAGCAAAAGAATAGAAAGTACCTGAAAAAAAAACCCCAAAATATAATTGAAGTTTAACATTTTTAAAATCGGATCAAGGAAATGGCAGGTGAAGGGGCCATGTTTAGGGATGGCAACGGAGCAGGGAGGGGCGGGTTTTTGGCCGCCCCGAACCCACCTCGATATATTAATCCCAAAACCTGACTCCGCCTCGCCACAGAAATAAAATAATAATTTACCCACCCCATCCCATCCCGATTTATAAACCCTAAATCCGACCCCAACTCGACCCGAAAATATAAAAAAATGTATATTAAATTTCGTCGACGATAAATGTTAGATTCGATCGAACGACCATTATATATACAAAATATAAATTTCACAGACTTTAAACTATATAAAAATAAAATAAAACCAATTAAAGTGCTCATATGAAGAAAAAATACATATTTAAAAAATAAACTCGACCATTGACTTTTAGAATCAGATATGTTAAAATTCGAACAATATCTAACAAAAATTTAAGATAAACAAACTAAAAAAATAGCTTGAAACTCCTAAAAGTATTTATATATAGTGGTACTTTTATAAATATAATAAAAATAAATTAAAAAATACATATTTAAAAAATAAACTCGACCATTGACTTTTAGAATCAGATATGTTAAAATTCGAACAATATCTAACAAAAATTTAAGATAACAAACTAAAAAATAGCTTGAAACTCCTAAAAGTATTTATATATAGTGGTACTTTTATAAATATAATAAAAATAAATAAAAAAATAAAAAAATACCGGGACGGGGCGGAGAATTTTCATATCATACCCGAACCCGCCCTGACCTGACTTTACATTTTTAAATACTCGCCCCGCCCCGATCCCCGAAAAACATAAGAAAAAACCTGGTCGGGTCGGGATGGGTAATTTTGCCATCCTTAGCCATGTTCAAGTTCCTCAAGCCTAGGCGTCGTCCACCTAAGTTGCACAAATACGGATACGGGGACAGGTACGGGTATGAATACGGGGACAGAAAACGGCAATTTCTAAAATTACAAGGTACGGGTACGGTAAATATAAAATAAATTTTAATATATATAATAAAAAATTATTAAAATTCATAATACAATAAGGACTAAAATTAAAATTGTATTAAACAATAATTATAATTATAATTATTTAAATTTACTTCCAATAATTTTTAAATTACTTTCTAACACTTAAATTAGAATATTACTAAAATTAAATGACTAAATTGAATGAAAATTTTACTTTACATTTTAAATTAAGAGAAAATCAAGGACTAAATAATAAAATTAAAAGATGACATGGCTGAAATAGATATTTACCCACCCCTATTTAAAGCTTGAGTGAAGAAGCGTTAAAACAAGTTACAAATACAATACACACCCAATATCTCAGATCCTTAAGATACACCATTAAGATACATAAAGTAAAAAAAAGAAAGCAACCTATAAATAAATCACAATATTAAAATGTCAAATCTCATAACTAAAAAATAAATTAAGTTTAAAACAATATTAAACGATACAAATTAAATATTATTAACATCTTTCAAAATAAACAAACCACAAATAAATTAACGATTGTTTTCATAAAAATATATAATAATAAAAATTTAATAAAAAGTTAAAGTAAACAAAAATAAGAAAATAAAAGAAAAAATATGATAATAAAATAAGAAAAAAAATAGTTTTCACGGGCCCCATAAAAATACTAAAGTAAAATTAAATGTTTTCTGGCCCACCAAACTCATCTTCTTCGCTTCATCTTCTTCAATTCTTCTTCTTCCTTTAGATTTAAAGTTTCAGTTTTAAACCGTCCGTAGTTCCCTGCGTTTTGAGCCGCGTCGTGTGCGCCGTCCAACGCTGTTTTAATTTTCGATTTGGTTCGTTGTTCTGAGAACACGTTTCGTTTTAGTTTTTCAATGAAAATGACTTTGGGGACGCATGTGAAAGTCACATGCCGTCCCCGAAACGTCCCCAGATAAATATCGAACGTCTCCGATCTTGCTCAGCCGTAACCCGCCACCGTGGCACGTCCTCGGTACGTACCCCAGCCGTACCAGTGCCGTACCCGTATTGGGTACTTGAAACGGGGTTCTTTTGCCGTCCACACCCTGCGGACATCCAGGCCGCCGCCATGTGGGGCGTCGCTGCCACCACCACCGCTCTCTGGGTCGTCCAGGTTTGTTTCTTTCTCTCTTGCTTTTGAACAATTTTTTTTCTGTATTCCTGTTAGATCCATATGAAAATCACTTTGATTGGTTATCTAGGGATTTCCTCAAAAGGAAAAAGGATCCCTCTTTCTAATCAGCGCATTTTAAAATTAATGCCTTGAATATAGTTTTGATTAGGGTGTTATTGATTGGGGCATTCATTGCTCTGAAGCACTCATCGAGTATGAATTATCCTTTATGTTGTTCTGATTTTGAATGATAATCTACATATTTCTCATTATCGATTTCAAATGACTATGGAGTATGAACTGCTTTCGTTTATGGGTTAAATTGATTCGTATTGTTGATTTCGATTGAATACTAGTAATTGTTTTTCCATGATTGATTTGTCCTATTGTCTACCGCCTCTTTATTTTATTTTGCACTCTTACATGCTTAGTGATGGAGTCTTTCACTTTTAAGAATTGTGATAGGGGGGGTTGGGGTAGAGAGTGTTCCCTGACAGCGGATCTTTGCGTTTTCGAATGTTTAGCTGATGTTTGAAATTTTCATTTTCCTTTGCCTGCCAGCCCTTTGATTGGTTGAAGAGGACCTTCTTCGAGAAACAAGAGTCCGAGTAGAAGATAAAAGCTTGCAACTTTTTGTGATTTTGTTCTATTAGATTGCCTATGAGAGAATGATGGGCATAGTGAAATCTGAATAATATTGTCATGTAACATTCTGGTTTGTTGTTTCTTTGGCATTAGTTCAACTTTAACACCTCTTCAGTCAGTTTTGTTGTCTTTAACTTAAGCTTCTTTATGCACACAATTCATGCATACGTAAAAAATATTGTTGAGATTATGATTGGGATGTAGATCAAAAGGGTATGGCCTGCCAGACACATAAGATGGTAACTGCATACTGAACTCTGAGCACAATGATATGAAATCATGATATACACAATCGAAAACATGTCGAGGATCCCTTAAAAAACCACAAGCTAGAACCGTAGAAAGAAAACGCTCCGGGAATGGATTAAAGAACGTTTTGGAGCAGGTTTCACTAAAATCCGTTCTAATGTTCATTGATTAATTGAAGTTAAATATTTGAAGTCGAAGTAAATAAATTATTTATGGGATATTTTTGCCAGTTTATTAGGTGAAAAAATTTAACATGCAGAGTAGATAATTATTTCATATATTTTAACTCGAACCTGTGCGAGTGTTCCAAAATCAGCAGATGACTTGAGAAATAACTTGAGTTGCTTTGGTGCAAAACTATATGCTCCCGTCGTTAGAAAACAGCAGTTGAAAGCAAAGGAAATGACCATGGATGTAAACTGAAAAAGAAGCATGAAAAACTGGCAATTGCGAGTTTCTAAAGTCAAAAACAGATTTTGTTTTTGTTATACTTGTATGGAACTCTTTTGAGTTTATACTTCCACACGTATCGGGTCGTTCGTTGTGTTCTAGTTACTTGGTTAGATTTTCTTCTTCAAAATCGCGTAGGTAAAAAAATGGCACAATTCCTACTACAGTTGGAGTGATTCAAAAACCCTAAACATTATTTGCTGAATAAAGAAGCAATTTAGAGGAGGAAGGAAGAACCTAAAAAGTGAAAACCCAAAATTGAGCATTCAGCTTGGTCAAACCGTTATGCTACGGCCTACGGGGAACGGATCCAATCTCATTGAGGTGCCCATTATTATTGACCTCACAAACTTTGCTAATATTCACAAGTAGATTATCGGTTTAAAACTCTGGTTTTTCAACCATTCCATGATGCATTCAAGCAATGTTATAATTTCCACTCTGCCTTTGATAAATGTCCCAGCCCGAAACTGTTATGGGGAAGTTGTCGAATGGAATCAACGCACAAGTTCACGCATCTAGTGCATTTGTGGCTGAATATCTCGCAATGAGACTTGGTTCGTCCCTCATCGTACAACCCGGCTGACAACATGTTTTTGTTGAATCCGACTGTAAACTTGTTGGTGAGATGATCAATGTCAAACATCCGACTCATGGGAGACTAAAGCTGTTTTATCTGACATCTAGAAAGTGATCGAGTCTATGTCTAATGTTGTTTTTTCTTGCATTTGTCGAATGAGCAACCGAGTTACTAATTGGGTGACTCGTGCCACTATCAAGGGTATGTGTCCATCAAGTTGGGTTGGACGGACAAAAACCTTTCTGATTTGTATCCTCTGTTGTAAGTTTCCTCGTTTTGTCTTTCGTTCAAAAATAATAATATTTCTTTTCCTGTTGGTGATGAAAACCAGTATGTTTCACCAATAATAATGTTTTAAGTGCAAAATCAAAACATTGGTTCTATTACACTGATGTTCTGTACTACTACAAAAGAATCAGATGAATGGCATTCAATTTCAACCCAAGCTGCCAGAGCTAGATAGGGAGGAGCTAAGCTTTTACACGAGTAAGACATATCCGCTCCCGAATAACCATGGTTTTACAAAATGCTGATTTCAATATATTCTTAATTCTAGCATTAATCGCATCTATGCAGACCTCAACTTCACATGGTGGACGTTCTGCACCCAACCGGTTCATAAGGAACGATATGATTTCCATTTTGAAGTGACAATGCAAGTATCTTTAAACAAGAACCACATCTTAGCTGATGGAACCTCCTTTTAGAAAGTAGAAAATCAGCAGGCAGCTCCAATGGTTTGAAGCAATGGTAACAAGTTACAAAAGGCGCTCCACCAGCAGTTGGCTGGCGGTGTCGCCTAACCGAGTAATGTTTGTATCTCCTATACCTCTGAGCACCAGATATATTTTCGTGGCTCCAACCAGAAAAATCAGACTCCAAATATCTTAAGGGATTAGAGGGGAAATAGTTGTAGCAATAACAACAACTATGACCTGAGTGGGCTCTACAAAATCCTTGGCTGTGTCGAAACATCGGCGGAGGCAACTGTTCTGAATGCGGCCACCTTTGAGGATGGCAGCATATACAGGAGTTGTCAATCTCATGCCTAGGATACAATTTTTTTTCCTCAGGATAGTAATATGTAGGACAATGCTTTTGCCTCCAAGGTACATCAATGGAATCCCTTCTTCTGGACTTTCTTCCATTCAGATTGCATGTTTTGCTAATCTGATCCTGCAGTTCACGCACCATTCTTAACAGTTTCATGTTCTCTTCTTCACTGTACTCGGTTAAGTCATCATGCAATCCACGTGAAGGGCCGGCATTTCCGCATCCACGCAAGGACGCCCTTTGAGAGAAAGGATGTTGAGATGGATATTCATCTCTCACTAGTTTCATCCAGCTTCCGGGTGAACGCTGATGCATTCTTGGCTCTAGTGCTTCAACTCTATGCCAATTGCTGTATTTTGCTTTGCCATAAGGCTTCTTGTTGGATAAATCTGATGAGATATTTCCTGCATTACCTTTCATCAAACCTTTGGCAGGCAACTTATCCTTTCTTTGCCTTTCTTCGGGAACAAGATAGTTAGCAGCCTTATAATTATTGTTGAATGAATGAATTTGCTGGTCAAGGAATTGATCATCTATTCCATCAGAAGACAAGATACAGCCATCATAGGCATGAGAGGTTCGTGTGGTAGTGGATTTAGACAAATATCCAAGATCAGGATCACTGAGCTCTGAGCCAGGGCTGAAAAAATCCAAAGTTTCGAATGAATCTGTAGACCTTGCACGGTCAAACACACGATCTTCACTTCTCTGAGGTTGCTCCGTAAGTTCATTTGGAGAAGAGAAAAGATCATCTGATGAAATGACTTCCCCTGCTGCTGCAGTAGCTGTAATAGTTAAATTACTCTCTCTTGCAGCATATTGGTCGGCTAAGCTCGAGTCTCGGATATTGGAATCAATTTTGTTATTAGGCTTTGATTCAGAATAAGCACCTTCTAACCGCAATGTTTTGTCATTTGCCTCTTCTACCATCAACTCTTCATTCTCATGATGTTCAGTGGGTGAAAAGCATTCAATGGGAGCTCCTTGCTGTTGAACATTGCAATCTTCTGAAGATTCTGGCTGTAACTGTCCACTTCTATTTTCCCGCCCTTCATTTGATCCATTTTCATCAAGCTTTTCACATTTACAGTCAATATCGCTGGACGTATTTTGATCATTACCGTGCCCTTCAATGGATAAGTTCTCATCAAGATCCCCACATTGAGAGCCACTTTCTTGACTCGGGTAAACCTCTTGTGGTGTTGAGCTGCTAGATTCTCCATTTTCAGACACATGAACCAACTTTTCTAAATCAGCAGCTCCTGTTTCTTGCAAGAGGGACATGCTTTTGACAATGGCTTTTCGGTTTTTAGCTGCAAACAGGAAGAAACTGAAATAAGGAGCAAAATCAGGAAGGTGGTATTCCATAGTCCATTGTGAAAAGAGTGATATGTCTAAGCTCAAATTGTTTTGCAAGGTATACAAAAAGTTGAAGCCGAAAGATCAGGATAGTTTACAGGAAACTTCCCTTATGAAGTAGCACCAGGTTTAAGATTCGAATACTAATTGCAAGTTTTTTTATGATGGAAGATTCTTACCTACATGAATTGTGTCACATCCTCCACACTGGTATACAGGAACGTCTTCGACTTCGGGAAGAAGCAATCGGCATTTAGGACATCTAACTAATCGAACTCTAGGAGTAGTACCACTGCCCATATTCCTCCAACCTGCGGTGATCGAACGTATACTATTACTTCAGCGACAGTCAATTGTGCTTTGCAGTAAAGCAAAAATCACCCACAGTCAGCAAACGGATGGAAAAATAATGTTTAGATAGTTAAAGAAAAAGTACCACATTGGCACTATGCTTTCGGAATATCATACTCGGTGAGTCCAGAATAAAGCCGACCGATGTTACCTAGCTTCTCCTAAGTGTTTATGTTCAAAAGATTATATCTGGTATTCATATCTAATTATGTAGTAGTCTATTAAATGCAAACGCAGATGATTGAAAAAAAATATATGAAAACTCCAGATAATATGATTGTCAACTAAATTGGATTCTACTGAAGATGATATATTAAGAGCAGATACAAAAGGGGCTTTGCCTTACTAAGCCAAGCAAATAAAGGACAATCAGGGAATCAATTTGCTGATCATACATACAAATGGCGAGGAAGAACAATTGAAAAGAAATTCATTGATTGGTCTTACAGATTAACCGAAAAAAGGAAGAAAACAGTAAAAAAAGAAGAAGTAAAGGACACCCCAATTCTAACATGCACAGTCAAGTTAGGATGGAGTTCTAACATGTATAACAGCAGCCATAAATCACGGGAAGAAGTACGAAATTTCGAAAGGTAAGCTAAAATAGGAAGAGAAATTGTATGCAAGAGAACAATGAGCGTTGAAATAATATAAAAAAGACCAAGACCAAAAGGGAAGGAAATGAAGAAAGCGTGTTTTCAAGACATTAATGAAGGAAATTAGAGAGGAGAAATGCAAAATGGGAACAGACAGACAGGCAAACGTGTTGAGAGTCGGTCTTTACATGGAAAAACTCTGAGGGTCTTTACCTTTGGGTCGTAATTTCGTGGTGTTTAAGGCTAGCTGGGAAAACCATTTTCTCCTGTTGTTCTCTCTTGTGTGTTTGCAATGTTTTAATTCCGAACAAGGGAGACAAAGATTGACAGAGACACGACCGTGGTGGGGATGTGGAGTTGAAGACGGGGTGGTTTGTTTCATACGTGTCCTGGGTTGGATAGTCAAAATAATTTCGATTATGTTTAGATTCGAATATAATTTAAATTTACGGTAAAGTACACAAATGATCACTAAACTGTTCTTAAAAATATAAATTAATCACAACTTTCAAAAATTACATAATAGTTATTATACTTTAGTTTTTATTACAAAATGGTCAATAGTCCATTAACTGAAGACATGACAGTTACGACAATTTGTATAATAACATATTTAATTCTTAATATTTATACATTCAATCAATTTAGACATAAAAAATGAGGGTTAAATTATAAATAAATTGATTAAATATGTCAATATAGATGAGTAAATGTTATATTATTCAAATTTTTGTAGATGTCATGTCACTCAATTAACGACAGTTAACGGTTCAGTGAATATTTTGTAACAAAAACTAAAGTTTAATGCTCGTTATGTAACATTTGAATGTTTGATGCTCATTTTATATTTTTAAATATAGTTTAGTGACCATTTGTGTACTTTACCCTTAAATTTATTACTACAAACTTTTTGAATGTTATTTTTTTATCCACAGTAGTTAAACTCCAGATCTTGTTTGAAGGTATAAAACGCCTGCTCGCGATTTCGTTTCATTGTATTTTTTTTTGTTAGTATATTTCTCCTTTTAAGCGTATGAATTAGGCCCAATTTAGCATTGTTTTTGAAAAATACAATGGAAAAATGATTTTAAAAAGTGATTTTAAAAAGTAAGATTGTCTTGTTTAAAATATGATTGTTTAATATTACTGTCAAAAAGTGTTTTTAAGTAGATAAAATATTTATTTTAAATATTTTTTTTGAAAATATAAAAGAATTGATGATATAAATGAGGATATATAAATAATTTTATTTAAAAGTACTTTTAAAAAAATTAAAAATTAAAAATTTTAACATTTGAAAAGTACTTTTTAAAGCAAGTTGAGTTTTAGCTTAAAAAATTAATTTTTTAATTATTTTTTTTTTATCTCAAATCAGTATTTTAAGCTAAAAATTAATTTGAAAAGCTATGAAAAATAAGGCCTAATGGAGCTGCTTTTGAATTGTGCGACATGCGTTGCGTTTTATGGTTTAACAACTGTCGTTCATCTTCATTCTTTTATTTTGTGAGCTACTGGTACTAGGGGGTAATAATTAGAAAAATTCTGCTACATGAATATCGCTGAACATAAATAAATACTATTAAATTAATTAATAAAAATTAAAAAATTTAAGGACTCAACATATAATTATAAATTATTTTAAATAAATTTTAAATTATTTCATAAATATTATATTTTTAAATAATTAGATCAAATATCAACCTTAGTCAATTTAAAAAATAAAAAACATAAACCTAAAACTCGAAATCATAAACCCTAAATACTACACCTAAAACCATAAATCCTAAAATGTAAACATAAAACCCTAAAACTAAAACCTAAAGCTACAACCCGAAACCCAATATCATAAATCCAAAACTTTAAACCATAAATCCTAAACCCTAAAGCCTCCACCACCGCTCAGGCTTCTTTGTTATCACAGGGTCACGGGATTTGAGTACATCATCCCTGTATGCTCTTGTTGTTACAACAACAACAACTGGGGGCTTGTATCCAAGGTGGACAGTGGACACTACTCCTGCGTCGGTTTAAAATCGAATCCCTAGACCTGGACGAGTACAGATGTTTTCAAGAAGGACATATTCAGCAAACAATAAACAATAACGTTTCAATGGCATGGGCAATTAAATTTGAATATTGGGTTTAGACTTCAGGGTTTATGGTTTCGGATTTAATATTTTGAGTTTTGAGTTTAGGGTTTAAGGTTTATAGCTTATGTTTAGGGTTTAGAGTTTTTAAAATTGATTAATGTTGGTATTTTATCCAATTATTTTAAAAAATAAAAATATAATATATATTGAAACTAATTTATTTGAAATTTTATTTTAAATAATTTATAATTATATGTTGAGTCCTTGAAATTTTTAATCTTTATTAATTAATTTAATGATGTTTAGTGATGTTCAACGTTAATAGTATTTAACGGTGTTCGTCGAGCGTGATAGACTCATCCTAATAATTAATATAAATTTCATTGCGTTGCATGCTTCTGCTCTGTTTTTTATAAGATGAATATAAGAGCACACAGCCTTACAACTTTCAAGTAGTTTCCAATAAGGGGTAGGGTTGGTAAAACTCGACTCGTCTTGATTTGATTTGTAACTTTATAAATTCGACTTAAAAATTAAATAAAATTTGAGTTATAAAATATGATTATTCAATTAGACTAATTTGAAATTTTTTACTCGACTAGACTTAGGCTTTGTTTTTTGTTGTGGTGGGAAACCAAAGTTTGGGGCCAAACTAAGGTTTTGCAAAAACTAGAAAAATTAACTTTTGGCAGACCAAGGTTTGAGAAGCTAGTTTTGGGACAAACCAAAATTTTAACACTAAAAAACATGGCCTTAATGAACTATCTACCCCTAATTAGGGGTGGTATTATGAAGGGACTAGTAAGACTATGACCCCTTCCAAAAAAATATTAAAAAAACTCTTTGAAATATATCTATATATATAACTCCTTATAAGTTTAAATTCTTTAAATGATCCCTCAATAAATGCATTTTAACTTTGCCACTGTTTCCAACTATGTATTAATGATGATGAATGATATTGATGGCCATAGTCGTGAAATTACAAGCATCATAAACAAAGATGAGAGATGACACACCAATATGTTAAATGGCAACTTGGGTTCTTATATGTTTAAAGGGTTCATTAAAGTATATATAATACAAGTCAAATAATATAGGTGGGAGATTGGACAGGGGAGAAGATTTGAATTTTTTAATGGGGAGATCATCATCTATAATTCAAATTTATTTGACTTTATCTAAATTATTATTAAATGACAATTCCTTTTAATTTTAATTATAAAATATAAAAATATTACTAAGGCGTATAATAATAAAACTTTTAAAGAAAAATTAATATGAAATTTGATGACAAAACTATTAAGAGAGATAATCACAAATTTCGGACATGGATCATAATATAAAATGGCGAGGGATTCATTTATGAAATATATATGTTTATATGTTTCAATTGTTATGGTTTTGTAGGTAATCCAGTTGTGTGTGAACATAACACCGTTATCTTCCCGTCTGCCGTCTAGAGTGTAGCGGACAGTGGGATCCACTCCATTTGCCGGCAAATGCCATTAGTCACCAAACAAACCAATCTCCACCACTTACTTTTGCAATCATTTTATCCACCCCTTATATTCTGCCACGTCACACCATCAAATCCAATGTTAGCAGGCGAAGGGACTAATATGCAATTTCAAGATCACTGTGTTAATTGTTATTTGAACTAGCGTTGATGGTCGGTTGGTTAGAGTTGTTCACCTGTTCTCATCTCCTTTCTTTAAATTTCAAGTTCAATATTCAACAGTAACATCCCTTCCCATAGAGTTTATTCATTTATTAAAATAATATTTATTAAAATAATAATAATCATATAATTTTAACCAAACATAACCAGCAATTGTTAAAAGTTCTTTATCATTGTTTAATGTTTGAGATTCAAATATTAATAATAATATCTCCTCTTAATGTTATAACTGTAAAAATGATTTAATATATAAATAAGTGTATAAACTATATTTGTTGTGAATTTTATATGCCTAAACTAATTTTTAGTAATAATATGTGTTTAATATTTATTTCATTATAATTTTATGTGCATGATCATTAAAGGTTGTTTAAAAAATCTGTTACCTAATCAATACTTGACACGTGACAATACTTATTTATTTTAAAAAACCAAATATTTTCAATTTTTATAAAAACTATTAAAATTTTTAAAATTTTACAAAACAGTTCCCAAATCCCTAAAATATCCCAAACCCTAAATCACCACCGTCGATCGCGGTCCCTGAGCCCACACATTCGATCGTTGGACCTAGCTGGTCATTTTTCTCAATATGACGTCGCCAGAAAATGACGAATAGCGTGCCATCCGAACGTTGATTTTACATTCGCCATTTAATGTTCGACTAACATGTCGTTTGTCATTTTTTGGCAACGTCATATTGGATAATTATTCTAAACTGTAAATTCTAACTACTATCCATAAATTATAAAACTTCTAGATCTAAACTCCTACACTATACGCCCTAAAATGAATATTTAAACCCTAAAACTAAAGCGTTTATATAAACTTTTAGTTTTTACCACCAGTATATTGGATAATTACCCTAATTAAAATTGTTTCTCCGTAATTATCAATACCAAGAATTCAACCTTTTTTTATTAAACTGAACATGAAGCTTCGTTTTGTACTATCATTGTTATATTAGGCTTGCTGGATCGACAAAAACATTTTCTCCGATTGGATTGTCATGACGTAATAAATCAGTTACTGGACTCAATATTTCATAAATAAACTATACTTTTCAATGTATTTTAAATTGACAAAAAAATACAAAGATAATGAGCAGTAATCCAATTCATCTGAATTTGATTAAAGTATAAAACATGAATGTCAAAGTGAATTAAAGTTTCCAGTTATAAATGAGACAGGCCAAGTCAACTATGGCAATATATATCCAAATAACTTGGAAAGTAAGTTGATTAAAACATTACTCTATTCAATTTCAACCTATCAATTGCACATATGGAGTTTTGATGAGTTCTTAAACCGCAGTCCGGCAAACAATGACCAAGTCCAAACTGAGACAAGGAATTGGATTGTGATTTCATCGTTTCGATTTAATTATATTTAATAAATTTGATCGTCAAAAATAAAATATATCATCCTTTCTATATTATCTTTTATAATCACCATTGCTCGAATATCATAGTTGATCAATTTGAATTTGAATACTTTAGAAGCACTCATTATAAAAATAATCTTTTCAACTCGATCTATTTCACTCACAATACCAAAATTCGAACATTATTTAAAAAGCTATAGTGTTTCGTCTACTAAATCATTTGATTATAAGTTGTTAATATAATTGTAAAAGAAGAAAAAAATGCATCACCCATTCCCAAGCAAAAGCTAGATCATTGAATTTCAAGTTAGTAGTTGGTGTATCGTGGATGGACACAAAGAGGCTGAAGAGGGCAGTCGTCCCCCTAAAATTTTGAAATTAATATATAATTTAATTTTTTATTAAAAATATATTTTCACCCCCTAAAAGTTTATAAGTTGACCCTCTTAGAATTTTATATGTTTGCCTCCCCTAACCTAAAATTTTGCGTCCGTCCATGTTCACAATTGTAATGTGACAAGCTAAGTTGCACAGATATGGATACGGGGACGAGGACGGGATAGGAAACAACAATTTTCAAAATTACACGGTACGGGTACGACAAATGTACGACAAATATAAAATAAATTTTAATATATATATATTAAAAATCATTAAAATTCATAATATAAATATAAAATAAATTCTAATATATATAATTATAAAAAAGTATTAAAATCATAGTAAATTATAAAATCTAATGATTTTCTTGGATTAAAATGAAGTCCAAGGCCTACTCTCATTAGTTGAGGTAGTTTCCTTGAATTAAAATCTAATAATTTTGTGGTTTATTTAAATTCCTGAAGTTAATTCGTAAAATTTAAAAGTTTGAGTCATTTTTAGAAACTCTAGACTGCTCAAGGACGAAAATCCTAATTTTCTACCTAAATAAGAGCCTATACATTTGTTTTATTTTTAAACAGTGTTGATCCTTTATTAAAGTAATAAAGGACAAGGTAGAGGCATACAGGCTATGCATCGGTACCCAAAATAAAAGTGCATAAATAGATAAATAAAAGCTGATGCCAATAAAATTCTAAAACGTGTCTTTTTTTTATAAAAAAAAATTTGACAGCTTTGACCGTATCATCTTCTTCTTTATTTGTTCGATCGTCTGTTCTTCTTTTTCTTCATATTTTGCGCCGTTCTGTTCCATGATTTGGGTCGTCGTACCCGATTTGCAGGTCGTTGTTGGATCGTTTCGCGTTCTTGAAAATTATGGTCGGGATTTTAACTCTTTAGGTACGTTCGTGTAATACAAACGCCGTCCCCTAAACGTCCCCAAAAATCTCTCAACGTCCCCCATTAACTTTCAGACGTACCCTGTTAGACCGGCACGTCCCCTTACCGTACCCAAATTGTACCCGTCCCAGAAATGTATTGGGTACGCGGGACGGCCATAACCTGCCGTACCCGTGCTTCATAGGTGACAAGTAGTTTGAAACAAACAGAATATTGTAGTCACATTAATACAAACATAAATGGTTAAGAATCATGAAAGGTTAAAAGAAAACTGCTAAACACAGTTCTTTAGCTCATCTCTCCATGCAAGAATCCACTATAATTTGTAATATTAGCTTTTCCATTATTTGAAGCAGAAATCAAATACTGGATTGGACTATCTAACAGCCGTTAAACCATCCGTTAGTTCCTGTTCTACATGTTTAAGAACAAATTCATCCCTATATTACATACATGAACAGTTCAAAGATATCTTGGACCCTATAAAATTTACTAAAATGAAACCCTCAATTTAAAATAAATAAATATTTGTTAATTTGCATGTATGGTATACTGATTTTTAAATAAAAATAAGTAAAACTTAAAATCTACAAAGTACAATAACATTTTATTTTATTTTCACATATATTATTACTAGTCTATAACTAATCTTGTAATTTCCTTGTAAATATTTAACTTAATTCATTTTGAGACTCTTATTTTCAGGAGATTGTGCAGTCACACCTATTACACATGTCCAGAAGACCCTGATTATAGAAGTAAGCATGTAACATAATCCCCCAAAACTTCCCATAGGCAGTAAACTTTAAGAACTAGTTGACAAGTTCATACAAGAAAATTTAACAAAACATACAACAAAAAGGGGAAAAGACAGTCGAGACTTGTAACTATACTAATACACAAACTAATCAAACTCATGAAGCCATAACTGCATGTCGTTTGTGCTTGAGAAAGGCCTGAAGTTAACCACTCCGGTAGTGCTCCAGAGTGAAAGAAAGCTGTCTTATTGCCTCTCTTTTCTCCTCAGCCACATCTAAGATCATGATTCTCTGCCTATCCACTTCCTTCTCAAGGTCCTCTATCTTCAATTTTAATTCATCTTCTATATTCTTAGAATGTTTTGTTTCTGAAATTAGCTGCAGATGTTCCCTGCTTAATTGCTGTAGATGCTCCTTCGTTTGCCTGATATGCAAATCTTGGAAACGAGCCTCGGCTGCAAGATTGTTTGCCTCTGACTCCATCTTTCTCTGCCATAAGCATATCATATTTCAATTTGTCAAAGTCTATATTCAGAGCTTCTACATGTACAGCTTTCTCATCAAGTTCTGCCCTCAGCTGACTGATCTCTCCTTGCAACATGGTCTCTTGAACATCATACAAATCTTTCATTTCCATTTTTTCTGTTTCACATTGCTTTACTTTTTCATCCAATAGGCTTCCATGTTGTTCCCATTCCTTGAGTCTAGTCTCTAAGAGGGTCTCTTTTTCTAACAGACCAAAAATTTCAGACTGAAAACTTGCTTTCTGCATAGAGAAAGTATCCTGGGCATCACATAATGCACCTTTTAATTCCTCAACTTCATGACCACGATTCGATATGTCGTTTTTGTATCTCAAAATCTGCTCCTGTAAGTTCACAACCTGCCACCTCTCCATGTCCAGTTGGGCTCTCAATGTTGATATCTCTTCTTGAGCCTCATGCTTCAACATTGCAATCTCTTCCTCTGATGCCTTGATCTTTTCATTACTTCCAGCAAGCTCCTCCATCAACCTCAAAGCTTCGGTGTTGGAGCCGGAAACATGAGCTTCAAGCTCAACTATCTGTTTTTGCAATTCAAGTACCTTTCCATTCTCCAACTCAAGATCAGCTTCCCTCATTTTCATGTCTCTCTCCAATGATTCAAGTTGAACAACCATGTTCTCAGAAACGACAGAAACAATTTGCTCTTCTTGAGCTCTGCATTCAACCTGACAATCTCTTCTTCTGCCAGCTGGAGTTTTAGGTTGGAATTCCTTAGCTCTTCTTCACACTTGGTGAGCCTTTCATTCAGTTCTTCATAGCTTCTGTTTCCCCCCATCTTCGAATTACCATCTGCTTTCTCTTCATCAACCACCTGTATTTTCTCCTTCGTTGTTGGGAGCTCACTTCCTTGCTCAATTACTTTGTGATGCTCTACGCCGTTATCAGCATCCATCGCCAAACTCAAGTAGATGTTGACAGATGAGCTCAAAGATTCAGAGTCAGAACCTGAGGAGAATGAAGATGATTCAGTCCCTTCCTTCGATGACAGCTCAGAATTACCACCACCAGAACTGAAAGACGAAGTTTGTTGAACAGACTTGTGTATAACCATTTTTTTATCAGGTGTAACCATTGGAGAGTTTTGATCCAAACCACTATCAGGACCTTGAGTTAGGAAATTAGACGGTACACTTTTGCGCAATTCACCAGTCAAATGATCATATCGCTCAGCCAGAGACTGATAAATGCGGCGGAGTTCCTGAACTTGGACAATCACGTCAGATTTAATCTGATAATGCTCTTCAGTATTGTCTTCCACCAATTTCATTATTTGTTCAACACTCTGGTTCATTTCTGCAGCCAAGAATCTTACGTCATTTACAAGTCATGTTATCACCAGATAATAGTTACATTGGAGATCAAGAGCACCAAGAATAATCTATAATCAACCCAATTGGAGATATGCTTATCATATGAGATTTAAACCAACAAGAAAGAATAATAAACCATAAATGCAAGAACTTCAAAAGCAGGGTGCTTACCTTTGGAATTTTCTACCAGCCACTCAGAATTCTCAGGATTGAGATGACCATCCAACCAACATGATTTCATGTTCTTTGAATCAACCTTGTTCATATTTACTTCCATCTGTCTTCAAACAACATAACCACAGTCATGTAAGATTTCCCAAAAAATAAATTTGTAAAGAGAAACAAGGAAAAAAAGTTCCAAAAGAAGAGTGACAGATCAATTCTAAACTTGATGCCAACACAAAGAAATAGTTTACTTGACTTATTTAGGATGAACTAATTAGTAGGTAAAGATTGGTTAACTTTAGATTTATAAAAATTAACGGTTTCCACTGTCATTAAGGATAAAAAAGGAAGTTGCAAGCTTAAGCTTTTGCCTAACTTGTCCATGGACAGGCAAACCTCCCTGAGAAACTAGGCGTTCAGAATGTAATCAACAAACTTTGCCGACCCTAAGCTAGAAAGCTAGAATCTTTTTATAAAACTGGGATCAAATCACCAGTTTCTTCAGCAATTTTGATAGAACTTTTTGTTTATTCTTAGAACTCTAATAAATCAAAGAATGATGGTTTCACGACATTCTTCACAGTTTCATTAATTGACTTATTTAGCTACTCGAATGACTGATCTTGTATAGTGTGGTTCTCACATGTGTTTTCCAACACAGTTAATTGAAATTGCAGAAGGTAAACGGCATATAAAGTGCAGATGCTTGAGCTGATCATTTACCACAGAAGATAAACATGAACAAAAAGCTCAAGGGCTTAGAGAAAAGAAGTTCAACAGTAATCAAAAGTCCATCAAGCAATCTAAGTTGCTAACTTCAAATTTCAGAGAAAAAATGCTCGAAGATTTGTTACAATCCAGGATGTCAAGTGGAAGAACAAACACCAGAGATTCACCTCTTAGAATACACATACCACCTTCAGTCTCCAGTACAACCCTTACATTTTCATACACAGAAACTAGGATAGAAATATAAGAGTAACCCATTTCTTGTTTTATCATTCTCTATTTCAACTTTCACAAAAATTCAAAGAAAGTAACTGAAATAGCTAGAAATCTAAACTAAAATTAGAAAGAAAGAGAAAAAACAAATGATCAGCACAAGAATTGGATTTAAAATAACTAGATATAGATCCAAAACAGATTAATGTAAGAATCAGTACAAGAATATGATTATAAATTCAGGAGAAAAGGAAAATAAGCTCACAGACCTTATTGAAAGAAAGAAGATCAGAGGGGAAAAGAGTGGGGAATTGAGGATTGTGAAACAACGCTTAGAGCATAGTTTTGAAGTAATTGGAGAGAATATAAACAAACAAATGGAGATAAAAGGGAGAGAAAGGACAAGGAGAGAGAGGGAGAGGGAGAGAGAGGGGAACAAGCCTTGGTTTTCCCTCTATCATTTCATCAACAATTCGAGAATTGAGAATTGAAAAATACAAGGATAAGCAGTTTTTGGCCTTTGTATTTTTCCCCATTTTCCTAACCTAATTACATGTGTTATTGTCCCTTCCTTCGATTTTCAAATTCCCCTCTTCCTTTTCAAATAGGGTGGACTATTTCTTTTTGGCTTAAATGAGAAAGAACTGTCCAAAGTATATATTTTTTTGAACTTTAGGTATTTAAAGTATTTTTTTTTGTAAAAATAGATATTTAAAATTTTTAAAGTTATAATTTTAGGTGTCTGACAGTTAATGGGTATTAAAAAAATAACCAATAAAAGAGTGACACGTGGCATATTTAATTAATTAATTTTTTTCAAAATTAAAAAATATAAAAAAAAACTTCCAGTTTTTAAAAAAATCCCAAAACTTTGAAAAGTTTTCAAAACAGTTCCGAAAATCCCTAAAATACCCAAACCCAAATCCCCAATTGCCGCCGCTTCCGCCACCTATTGTCGCCACTGAGCACACCAGGTTGGTCGTCGGACCAAGCCGGTCATTTTCCCTCACTGTCGCCGAAAACGACGAACGGCGTGCAGCCGAACGTCAAATGCAAAATCGACGTTCGCGTTGGCACGTCGTTCGCCAGTTTTCGACGACGGTGAGTGAGGGGAAATGGTCGGCTGGGTTCAGCGACCGAAAGGGAAGGGCCGGCGACGGCGAAAGCAGCCGTGAGAATTTGGGGGTTTCAAATTTGAAAATTTTTAGGTATTTAAGGACTATTTTAAAAAGTTTTAAAATTTTAAGATTTTTGTACAATTTTTAATTATAAAAAATAATTTAAAGAAATTAAAAATGCCACATGTCGTATTTTTAATGTTTAACAGTTTTTTTAACAGCTTGACACCTATAATTTTAACTTTTAAAACTTTAAGCACATATTTTTACAAAAAAATACTTTAAACACCTAAAATTCAAAAATAATATACTTTGAACATTTATTTTTAATTTAAGCCTTTCTTTTTCAAGTTGAATAGAAAAGTGGCGGGAAATATGGTGGTGGTGGTGAGGCACAGTAGAGTCCCATCTGACTTTTAGCATTTGGAAAATAATTACAGCTGTCTCTCCGTTGTAACTGCCAATAGGCAAATGGCCAAACACCCCATCATCGCCTTCGGCCGTTCCAAACAATCAAGAATCCTAGGCATTACTCATTGGTAAGTTTATATTTAACCGACTAATATTTAAAAAAGTTTTTTTAATCAAGAAGAAATATTTAAAAAAGTTACTCTATTAATATTATCAATTTTATTTTTTAATAGTAATATTATCAGTCTATTAATATTAATAAAATGATTAATTTGACTTAATCTTTATAACAGAGGAGCCTCACCGGTATTTTCACCCAAATTTTATCCTTTGAACACTCCTTTCACATTTGTGTGTGATTTACCATAACAATGGAGTATAGTCGACCAAATATTAATTTAATTGATATTCTTTAGATTAACAAAGTATAAGTGTTACTATTTAAAGAATATATATTAATTAATATGCAATTACACTTTGTCAGTAATTATATTACTAGGATACAACTACATTGTGGTAACCAAACACACTTTAGAATTTTTTTGTGATATTAAGTTAATGAATAGAGATTAATTTGTTTACATAAATCAAATTGTATTGTAAAATATTCTTTAAAAATTTGTGGATCAAATTTGAATATTTATATGAATTATTATTATTATTATTATATATCAATTATTTTTTTGGGTCATTTGACCTACTCTCCTTACTAACTCCGGCAGTGCTTTGACACATTTTCACCCTATTAAAATACACATATTCGACATTACGACACCCTAAGCGTCCGTGCTTCATAGAAACCAATTGATATGTAATTGGGCTTGCGAATTAAGATACTCATTTTGGTAAGAAAATGATAACAACGGCTTAAATAATTGGCTGATTAGTTGCTTAACATATAGTGCATGGATGGATGCCTTCAACGTCCATTCCATTTTCAGCTTCTCTCTTTGTTTCCATTATCAATTCAACATTCTCATGCCCCACCTTTTCTTGATAGACATCCCCTTTCTCATCGGTTGCAGGGTTATCTTTTACAAGTTGCTCGTTGCAACTTAATGACGTCTTTTGAACGGTGAAATTAGACAAATCTTTGAAAATCAGCATGATACGGAAAACATGATTTAAAGTTTAAACCCAATCATTAGATTGAAAATGTTCCTTTTCTTTCTATTCACCTTTCTCCGACCAAACAGTCTGGTAGTCGGGATGGATACACAATTGAGGAACAAATCCACGAGTTTATTTTACCGAAAATGAAGAAAATTATCCAAATTCATTTATGCCATATCAATCTCAACCGTCGGATATTAATCCAATCCCAATCAAAAAACATGGTTCATCATTGCACCCAACCACAAAAAGGATGGGTCCAAAATGTAAAAGCTCAGAGTTATTCTGATAAAATGGAGGCTTCTTGTGGATTCAATACCTGTGTTCCAATTTCTCCCTTTCTTTGTAGTTCTGGACATATCTGCACCCAGTTACACAGAATCTGTAAATAGACTACGAAGAAGCATGAAATCAATAACTCAGATCGTGTATGACAAAATGTGAATTCTATGCATGTAAGAAAAATTCCAACAGAGGTCGACATTGATCACAAAGTACTCTCTGTTATGCAGACAATGTGAATGAGATGATGGTAAAACTGTTGCCCTGAACAAGCAAAGGCAACTCATTCCATGCAACTCAAAAAGACATACAAAGGGAGCAGTCGTGACAAAGTATAACAAGATGCCATTCCATGCAGGGGCGGATCTAGAAATTTTAATTTGGTAGTTCACCGATCAACAATAAATACAATAACGTAAGTCAAAAGTAAATTGAACAAGTCATCAAAAATTACATTTAAAAGTCAGAAAATTTAAATTATAAATTACTAGTACATAAAAATGATTACAAGTAAACTTAATTTAAAAAAAAAACAAAAAAATAGAATAATTTTCACACCCCGAACTGGGGATTGAAAGTTTCGAGCTTAAAGGGATGAATTATAAAATTAGGACTAAATTTAATTGTTTGTAAAGATTTGGAAATCATTTTATAATATTTCAGAGTTTCAAGGGAAAACAGTAACTTTAGAAGTCTAGTACCATTTCTGAAAATTCCTAATAAATTTAGTGACTCACTTTGCAATTTACCCATTGAGATAACTTTTCAGCTAACATAAACATACGTCTAATAATCGCCTGCAACCTACTATCTCCCTCCCCTTTTCACTCGTCTTTCTTGCCTTGCTGTCGTTTTTCAGATTTAAAACCCTATATAAGTTGACATTTTATTCTGTGAATTATATTCTGTCGTTTGAAGCTGTCACAACCTCAAAAAAATGGTAGGTCATTTGACCTAGGAGGTATAAAAGTAATTCCGCCCATGATTCCATGCTAATTATATTATGTTAGTAATTAGTTAATATCAATAGAAAGGGGAATTACGTGTAGGTTCCGACGAGAGGGGTGAGGAGAAGAGTAGCGCTGATCCAATTCTCGGAGACCTTGTGGGAGATCTTGGCCGGCAGATCCTTCCACAGCCCACTCATTATCTTCTGCTGGAAAGGCGACAACGCGTATACCACCGCCCTCATCTTCACCGGCTGTTTCCCCATTTCTCTCAAACTCACTCTTTTCTTTCACCGTCGATTATGAGATTGGGTGCGTAATTCTTAAATTTTAGGGAAGATTGTAGAGGAAAGGCGTGCGGTGCTTGCTCGGGCCTTGGTTAGTTAACCAAACAAATCACGGGCTTTGGCCCAATATCAACTTAATGAGATTAATAGTAATCAATTTATAATCTGAATTATCAGACTAACAAAGAAAAATATAGATTTGTACTCGTGTCTACTTCTAAAATATTTACAAATAACTTTTAAAGCTGCATACAATGAAAATTAAAACTTGAGAATTGAGATATCAAAGTTTTCGGTGTCTCCTTTTTATTGTTAAAATTTGAAATTATCAATAATGTTGATGTATTTAAATTATGTCACCATCTCACGTTATATCAAAAATATTATTTTTTTATCGAAAATATTATTAGGGTGGATTAAATCTGAAACTCCTATAAAAAGGTTTTAATGTTTAACCACTGGATCAAACCATAAAATTATGTTTTTAATTAAACTTATATTTAAATTAATGATTATATTTGATATACAGGCTGTGTAATTTTTTTTACAACCTTTCATATTTAAAGTCATAAAATCTAAAATCTAAATCCCTAATCCTAGCATCCTAAAATCTAAATATTAAACCCTGAACTCTAAATTCTAACTATAAATCTTAAATTCTACACCCAACAACCTAAATCATTAAACCACAACCTAAATCTCTAAACCCAAGAATTAAAATGTTTGTGTAAACTACAATACTACACAAGCTTGTGTATCAAAGGAATTTCCGTTAAGTTTAATTATGATTGAAAATAATTACATTTAAATTAATTACTAACTCCAACCATTTAAAAATATTAATCATTTATTTATATTTTTTAAATGACACATATGCTACTAATCGAAAAAAGGCTTAAATAAAAAATAAGTGTCTAAAGTATACTATTTTTGAACTTTAGGTGCATCAAGTATTTTTATGTAAAAATAGGTGCCTAAAATTTCAAAAATTAGAATTATAAGTGTCCGGCTGTTAAAAAACCGTTAGCCATTAAAAATGCGACACGTGGCATTTTTAATTTCTTTAAATAATTATTTTTTTATAATTAAACATTTTACAAAAAAATCTTAAAATTTTAAAACTTTCTAAAATAGTCCCCAAATCCCTAAAAATCCCCAAATTCTCACTGCCGCCGCCGCTGTCGCCGGTCTTTCTTTTTCGGTCGCCGAACTCGGCCGACCATTTCCCCTCACTCACCGTCTCCAGAAACCAGCGAACGGCGTGCCAACGTGAACGTCGATTTTGCGTTCGACTGCACGTCGTTCGTCGTTTCCGGCAACGGTGAGTGAGGGGAAATGACCGGCTTGGTTCGGCGACCAACCTGGTGTGCTCAGCGGCGGCGATAAGTGGCGGAAGCGGCAGCGATAGGTGGCGGAAGCGGCGACGATTGGGGGATTTGGGTTTGGGTATTTTAGGGATTTTTGGGACTGTTTTGAAAACTTTTCAAAGTTTTGGGATTTTTTAAAAACTGAAAGTTTTTTATATTTTTTATTTTGGAAAAAATTAATTAATTAAATATGCCACGTGTCACTCTTTTATTGGTTAAAAGTTTTTTTTAACACCCATTAACTGTCAGGCACCTAAAATTATAACTTTGAAAACTTTGGGCACCTATTTCTACAAAAAAATACTTTAGGCACCTAAAGTTCAAAAATGATATACTTTGGGCACCTATTTTTCATTTAAGCCTAGAAAAAATTTCATCTCCGTTAAATTTTTAACTAGTGATCAAAATAAAAAAATAACATTAGTAATGCTTTTAATAAAAAATCGATGACCATAATAAAAAAATCGATAGTAATTTAATGGCTAATGATATTGTTTATCTAATTTTTAATACTGAATCTATATTTTAAAATAGTTTGTTATATAATTTTAAAAATAAATATTGAATACAATCTCAAGTTATATCAAACCCTATATTTATACTATCTCAATTCTCACGAGAGAGACAGTTTATAGTATAAAAACAAAAATCTTCTGACACTCTTCAGAATCATTTTGTATATCCCGTTCTGATAGTAAATATTTAAATTTTAAGTCTGAAGCTCAAATTTATTTTTGTATGTCCACATCATACTCTCTTTCACTGACTCTCATGAGGACGATGACTCATCATTTCCCTCTTCTACCTCGCAATTATACGCACGCCCATTCCACTCTTACTTTCTGTTGTACTGCTCTCCGCCTTCTCTGCACACTGCACTCAGCTCCCATGTCCCATCCCCTTACCTTTCATTAATTTAAGCTTTATCCTCATAAAAAAAACTTTTTTTGTTCAAAATTTAAGCACTTCAACCATATGTCTCTATCAGTGTTAATACGAGAACCATTGGTAAAACACTTGAACTTATAAAAAAAAAAAAAGCTTAAATGAAAATTAGGTGTTTAAAGTATGTCTTTTTAAACTTTAAGTGCTTAAAGTATTTTTTTTTTGTAAAAATGTGCTTAAAGTTTCAAAAGTTATAATTTTAGGTGCTTGACCGTTAATAGGAGTTAAAATTTTTTAACCAATCAATGTTTGGCATGTGGTATATTTAATTTAATTTTTCAAAATTAAATTTTTAAAAAAGCTTTCAGTTTTTTTAAAAAATCTCAAATTTTTACAAATTTTACGAAACAGTCCCCAAATCCTTAAAATTACCCAAACCCTCAAATCGCCGCCGATCGTCGTCTTTGAGCACATCGATTTGGTCGCCGAACCAAGGCAGTTATTTTCCCCAACACGGCATCGCCAGAAAGGCGAACGACGTGCAGCCAAACATCGAACGCAAAATTGACATTCGGCTAGCACGCTGTTCGCCATTTTTGGCGACGACGTGTTGGGAGAAATGTCCGCCTTATTCAGGCGATCGAAGGCAGAAGCGGCGGCGATTTAGGGATTTGGGTAATTTTAGGGATTTGATGATTGTTTTATAAAATTTTCAAAATTTTAGGATTTTTTAAAAACTAAAAATTTTAGGTATTTTTCTTAAAAAATTAAAAATAAAATAAATATGCCACAGATCAAATATTAATTAGTTAAAAAAAATTAACACCATTAACGATTAAACACCTAAAATTATAACTTTTAAAATTTTAAACATTACTTTTTACAAAAAAAAAAATATTTTAAACACTTCGAATAAAAAAAACATAATTTGAGCTACTATTTTTCATTTAAGCCTTATATATATACCATTAGTGGTCCACTTTTATCTCATCCCAACTCCCAAGGTCAAAACTGTGTCAGAAGTTTCAAAGTTTCCAGGGTAAATTCCTTAGCTCTGTTAGGTTTTACTCTATTCCACCCCCCATACTTCCTTTATGTATATAGTATTCGGTTTCTTATTCCACAATTTTAGTAGAAATATTATCCCGATCTTCAGCTATCATCTTATTTGACATTATAGATATCGAGACAAATTTAATATTGTTATGTGTACAAGCATTTTAAGAATTAATTATTAAATTAAATTGAATTTTATATTTTTCTTGATAATTACGATACGAACCCTTAGATACCAATTTTGGGCGTAGCGGGTGCTAACCCTTCCCGTACGTAACCAACTCCCGAACCCAAATTTTTAAAATATCTTAGTTTTATTTTTATGGTGTCCGGCCTACCAAAGTGACCGGTGCGCGACTCCATATTTTTAAAATACGAATTTTCTTAAAATTCCCCCTTTTTAAATAATTTTTCAATAGGAGTGAGAAACTCCCAAATTTTATTTTTCATAGCGGCTCGGAAAAATAGTCGCTACAAATGTTTTGCTATG